>JASAMV010009153.1:0-16455 GCA_030248065.1 Rhynchonema sp. JSB1_4
TTCGACTTTTGCCTATACTTTGCACTGTTTCGCACGCGCGTGCACGCGACTTCAACTTTCAGCCTAGAATTGCACCCGGTACTGTATAAGCTATACAGGCGTATGTGGACCATGAAGACAGATTTAAGGTATGCAACCGTTTGCAAATATAGCTCAATTCGGACCAGATACTTTGGCGCATGCAAGCGAGTAAACAAACGTGTGATAGCGATGGAGCAAGCCAAGCAAAGCCCCATGGGATTGCTTTCATGATTGAGCGCTTTGCACCACCGTTTTGTTTACTTTGCGAGTTAGATCCCGTACGTTGTTGGACAGGCAGGGTCATAAAGTGGTATAGCCATGTTCTTGGCTATAAAACTAGATAAAGAGAGACTTCGTGAATTCTCTCGCTCGCGACTAGTTGTGAACAGAATTTACTTTTTTTAAATGTTCTAAAATCGCTTTTTGACACGTGTATGTATTTAAGCCGGGGTATCGGTGCCGCCCTATGAACCAAGACTTGAGTTCTGTTCAGATCAGGCCGCGACATCTACATACATAACAACTCCAGTTGAGTTTCTAATCCGCCACCTATTCAGTCTCGTAATCCATTGCGGTAATTTTTAAATTGAACGAGACTATCGGGGTAACGAAGAAAGGCGTAATGTGTGTAATTGCAGGCCATAATCGAGATGCGCTGCACGGAT
The DNA here is from genome assembly GCA_030248065.1 of Rhynchonema sp. JSB1_4. NCBI lineage: Eukaryota > Metazoa > Nematoda > Chromadorea > Monhysterida > Xyalidae > Rhynchonema > Rhynchonema sp. JSB1_4. Next base: position 687 of record JASAMV010009153.1, read on the forward strand.
CGTTTGCTGTCGACATTTGCATTGGTCGTCGGCATTTTGGCCGTATTTCTGCAGGTTCATTTTCGTCAAGATTGTTTAAAGGCTGTGTCGGACGTCATCCAGCACCCCATTCCCTTGAGTGTTGTGCGACGTTCGATACACCCTTTAAACTGACAGTGTGTGTGTGTGTTTATTCTGCAAATCTGGCCCGTTTTACAGACCATATCGCTGTTTACTGATGAATGGCTGATCACACAGGAGCCGAGGCCGGTGAATCAGACTGATGAGCTCGGGCTGCAGAAGGTCGGTTCGGCAATACTGTTGTTCCAGCAAAATTTTTAAAAAATGACGACGGAGAATTTAAGAAAAGCTGCTTGCAGTTCTGGTGAAATCCTGACCAATCATCGAAACTGAAACCGAATATAATCTAACAGTCAGTGACCCGTTTGCCTTATTTTCAGGAAGTGAACTTTGTCTTCAACTCCGGCTACTTTCGCTTGTGTCGCGAGCGGAGGATCATGCCCCTGGAGAACTTCACGAAGGAGGAGCACTATTATTACTATTGTGCGTGTTATTCTGACCTTTTCTTTGCCAGACCAATTTATGCAATCGGGACTGGTTTATCGCCCGTTAAGTGAACGGTTCAAAATTGTGCGCTGATCCAGCAAAATATTTATGATTTGATCTTCTGATGATAAGGAGGGACACTGTATGCATAATAATGTCGGTTCTTTCTTAACTGGAAGAAAAAACATAAAAAAGATAAAATGCTATTTCAGTATCCAAGGACGCACAAACGGAGTTCAGCCGTAACTGTCACGCGAACCCGTACTTTTCCAAGGACGACCTCAGCAACGTCAGCCGCGCCACGTCGGCAATTTTGAGTTGGTTTTCTCTTTCTTTGCTTTTCCAAGTTCCTGTCTGAGACCGAACTGCATCAATGTGCCCTTCATTATTCAGGCAACTTACAGTGTGTTTTCAGTGCGAATTCAATATACCGCATTCATTCATATGGCCAGCGTCATAATGAATGTTATCGCTACCGTATTCGGCGTGCTCGGATACCGTAACCGCGACAACAAGACGATTTATGCCGCCATCATTTTCATCATTGCCGGTATGATATTTGGGATTTTGTCCAGCTTGGATTGTCTTTCGGTCTCCACTTTAGTGCATATTAGTTTGTAGGAAACGCGCAGATTGATACATTGTCGGTCGACTACCTTTACATGCGCACCAACAGGATGAAATAAAATTAATGTAGACGGTCAGGCTGAAGCGTCAAGTCAGTGTTGGCCAGAATTTGTAGCCGAAAATAATTTAAAAAAATCAATCAATACAACTATGTATCTACTAGTAATGTCAAACCTTTCCCATCATCGTGAAACATCACCCGTAGCCATGCAGGCATGTGCATCTGCATGGCCGTGCTGCAGTACATCTGTGTGGTGGATGATGAAATGTCACCGAGAATGAAGAAAACTGCCGAAGCCGATGAGAACTCTGCTCGTTACGATTTCTATTACGGTACGTTAATTGGGTTACGGTATATTTAAGTGTGGTGCGGTAACTTGCGATTGTTTTCTAATTTGTCCATCGTGAAGTGAACGTGCAATTGTTTATTTGAACTCCTGATGTTTCAAGGCATCTCCTTTCTGGCGGGTGCCATCTCATTCTTGGTGATTCAAATGGCCGCGCTGGCGCATCTGTTTCTGTTCTTCCGACGGTACAAGACCATCGATGAAAAGTGTCGTTTGGTGCCCGGATTGTCGGAGAAAGGTAAATTACAGACTTATATCACAGTGGTCAACCCAAGTGGTCAAATCACTTCGTGAACTCATCCCGAATGCCACGTGTCATTTCTATAGCGCTCATTCGGGGCTGCTGTGACTTGACGAATTGATTTGACCACTTAAGTTGACCATTGTAATATTAGCCAAAATACATACAGTTTTCTGCAACCATTCGAAGCGGGGGTAATAATAATAATAATAATAATTCAGTGTGATAACCGCTCTTCACCTCTGCAGTCATCAACTTGACTGATGGTTCCAGAAAATTAAAAAAATATCCTGCGAATTGTGCAGATGCTTTTGGTTGCCCCCCTTTGACCTGTCTCACCGCCGTGCACCGAGTCGAATCGTCCGTATGCATATCATGCTCAAGATGGCCACGTGATCTCAAGATACATAGTTGAGATCTGGTTTTGGGATGGGTCTCAATTTTCCAGTGGCGGCCAGCCATTCGTGTTCATGTGCAAAACGGCGAAAAGATGCAATATGTAGCTATACATACATATATACATAAGGCATATACAGCAAATCTGCTTGATCCCCACCCAAAAGTGCCATGTTTTGCTGGCATCCGCAGAGACCCTCGAAATTGGTGTAACAAAAGCAAACGGAGTGCATTTCCCACCTTTTACAACAGCTTGGCGAATTATGATTGCATAACTTTTTTACCTTCTGTTCTCAAAACTTAATCCCGATCCCGGTACTTTTTTGGGCGGGATCGGGATCGGGATTGACTTTTTCAAAATGACGGGATCGGGATCGGGATCAGAAAAAGGGCCCGGGATCCCGGGAACGGGATTGGGATCGGGATCCCGTTCGAACACTTCTCTTGTCTGGTGTTTTTATCTCTGACACACGCTTGTCAGAAAACGCACACGTGCTCTAACATGAACGACACTGGCCGCACAAACAACAACAGAGCAAGTTCAATTATTATCAAAATAATTATCTTGCAGTGCAAAAAGTGAAGATGGAAACCGAACTCGGCCTGACGCCGTCCCCGCAACAGCCCCCTCTGAAACGTCGTGGTTCCGTGAATGCGCACTCGCATCACTCGCGTCAGTCGCCGAGAACCAGCCCCAGGCCCTCAACCACTGGCCTGGACTCACAGGACGTGCACTACTTTCTGATGGAAGCCGTCTAGTTTTGATGTTTCAACGGACTTGGGTGGTTTTTGGAAAATCTGGCTGAATTTTCTTGCTCTTGGCTTTCTTTTTCTCGCGCTCTATTCTGGGGAAGTGTGAAATCTTAAAAGTAATGGTCTCTGTTTCTTTGTGAAGCTGTACCACATGACATAACCATTTTAATGCTTGTTCAATTATGATTTCTCCCCACGTTTGCGGCTTTAAGTTCAATGCTTGTCTGCTGTTTACAGTGTTATGAAGTGCTTTTTGCACTACAATTTTCTTTTTGTGGTGGTTTTTTAGTGTTAGTCCGAGCGATTTCTTACAGAGGCGGACTACATATCTTGCTTAAAATCTTGCTTAAACTCATATAAACAACAACGGTTCATTGTTGCATGCGTATACATACATTGTTCACTATTGTTTGGTTCGGAGCTTTACCCACGCTGTATTCATTCTATCTGATTCACCCTGACGCCTCATATAAACGTTGATATCACATGCCAGATCCATGAGAAGAAGGGGGGGCGCCAACATCAGGGCTGTCCAGTCGCCCTCCGCAAAAAACACACTCACGTCTGTCTGTGAAGAAATTAAAAACGAAGGAGATTTTTCATGTGGAAATTTGGTAATCTTTCATCTGAAAACATGCATATTATGCCAATAGTCCATGCGGAGCGCTCCCGCCGTGTGACCGGGAAAGTTTTCGTTTTTCATATACGCAGTGTTCAGCAGTTTGTTCTGGTCCGGGGTTCAGATATTGGGTACAACAATGAACTCGAATGTATAATTTTTGCTACAAGCACTAACAAAAAAAGACACACAATAGACGGCTAGAGCCTAAGAAGCGTCATGGTGGACTAGAAACCAAAAACCCGAATATGCATACAAACACAACAATGTCTATAAAGTTCTGCATATGAGCAGTTTATGCAATTTTGCATTAAAACGCCTATTTAGCGTTGACCCCCACCGACGCTCACCGAAAAGCAACAAGGTAAGCAGAATAGCGAAAACTGGAGATTAAGAGCGTGGGGTGGTAAGAATCGCAAAGTACGGTTCACAAAACTGAAATTTTGGATATGGTTTTTTTGAGTGGAAATCAATGCCGCAACATATTTAGGAATGCTCTCCAAGTTTGGCGTTCCAAATGTAGCTATACTTTCAGTAATTTCAATTTAAAGGTGCTCGGTTTGCATTTTTTGGGAAATTTTAAAAATGAAAAATGATGAAAAAATAAATGTCAATCCAATTGGATCTCAGCCGATAAACAACATTGGGCGCTGAAATTTGCACACATATGGCAGTTTTTTGTCCGCTTTTCAGCTGCGTAAAAATAGTTGCACGATATTGGATGTTTTCTCTTCCATTGCATTTTTTTTAAAAAATGTCAAAAAAACGAGTGCATCTCAGAAACACCCAATTTTAAAAAAGTCCTCACCGACGAATTCTTTCTATTGGGCCTCAAAATGTGCGCCATAAAATTCTGGTATTGGCGTATGAATGTGGTTTGTGACAAATTTGAATATTGTCGGCAATTTATGTTAGTATGAAGCAAAAAAAATTCGTCGTTTTATTTTCTTTCTTGTTTTGTCGTGGTGCGCAGTTCAATTGAATGACGGAATATGTAAAAATTGATGCATGTGTTTCCCAAATATGAGTTCTGATGTGCATGCTGCTGAAACCTACATACAGTATGCGTTTCTTAACTAAATACCACGAGAGTGCTTTCAATTTATGTGCTTTTCAAGGCAACCGTTTGTTCGTAAAATGCAGCAAATCTGTGAATGGCTATTCGTTTGTTTCAACTCCTGCTTATTTCTAAGTGTTTTTGCATTGCATCAAGTTACGAAATAATAAGTAATAATGGTAAAACGATCACCCAAAACCCGCGACGCAAAAAAAAGACACGCTACAGGGTTTGAACCTGTGCGACAGACACACGCACACATCTTCAATGCTGCGCCTAACCGATTGCGCCATGCGATCCAGCCGCTGGCTTGCCTTAATGTGTTACATAAATGTAACTGCGCGTGCGCATGTGTGTTCTGCCGTTTACATAAACCGTGTTGTGTTGCAGCTATAATGTGTGTGTTGACTGCTTGTGTGTTGTTGTCGTTGTTTGTTGCTCACCTCGTGTGATGTATCAAGTGACAGGTTACAGCGAAGTTTTGCCAATAACGGCCGGTGCCAAATAGCTTGCATTTCTGAACTTGTATCCATTTTGATAGGTTGTCATGTGTCATGAACAAGCTGTTTACTTTCAGACTACGTTGACAAGCATCTTGTTGCCGTTCGTGACACCCACATCGGTCGTTTCTCCAATGTGAATCCGTGCAAAGAAAAAGACAAAAAAGTGAGAAAAAAACAAAAAATGTTCTTTATACAAGCTTTTTAGGAGATATTCAAATTTGTCACAAACCAGATTTATAAACCAATATCAGAATTTTATGGCGCACATTTTGAGACCAAATAGAAAGAATTCGTCGGTGAGGACTTTTTTAAAATTGGTTGTTTTTGATATGCACTAAATTTCAGAGCTGATTTTTGAAAAATTCAACGGAAGAGAAAATGCAGCGAATTTTTGCATATATTTTTACATGGTTGAAAAGTAGATAAAAAATTGACTGTTATGTGTTATTTTCATTAAATAGCATCCGATCTAAAACAAACGACAGCCTCATCAACATAAACTTGGTACATTTTTGGAATTTCAGGAAATCTTCGACCTGCCCACTAAAATGCGCCCATAACTATTTAATGCTTCGGAGTTTGGAACCAAAATTTTGTATGTGTCTTAGTAAATGTAGTAGTCAACCTTTTGTGCAATATGAGCGAAATCCATTTTTTTCGATTTGTGAACCCTATTCCATTGACACTTATCTGTTACTATTCCCCCGCGCTCTTAACAATAAATCGAAGCACCATGAAACATTAAATCTGTTCACAGATGCTAGTCCTTCTGGTATTCACTGTTCTGTCGTGTCAGTTCAGCTACGTTGATGCCACCACCTGTTCGTTGTGCAGAAGCAGTCAGTATGTCGATGGAAAATACCAGGTACAATGCAGCGTCGGTAGATGTTGATCTGTTCCGCGACTTTTCACGCCCGGAAGTTCAAGCCCGACCTTTTCAGGCCCAGTTTTTCAGGCCCGGCCGATTCAGGCCCAGCATATTTGATCCATTTATAGGCTTAGGTTTAGGCTCCAGCCATGCCTGAATGGCCGGGCCTGAATCTGTGCCCCGGGACTGAACCGTCGCACAATAATGTTGATCAATTTGTGAAGAACGGGTACCCATTCGAAACCGTCACAAACTGCCAGCTGCATGAATCACAGTGTCAGTCGCATCGACGACAGCAGTGTTAGCCGCGAAGACTGGCTCTGATATTACACATGTGTACATACCATACCAAGGGACATGAGCATTCTGATCACATGGATCACACATATATGTATGTACTGTTATAGTCCAAACATGAGCTCATGAGACGGGCATTACGGTACCACACGTGCTTCGAAACTTTTCGAAGACAATAGAAAGAGAAATTCGGTATGTTTGTGCATTGTCGATTTTTCTTTCTATTGTTTTCGAAAGGTTTCGAAACACGTGGAACCGTAACAGGCGTCTGTCTCATGAACGTTTGGTTGAACTATGCAACATGTACATACATTGCACGCAGGACATGCTCTACATCGGTGACATCGAGCACGTGGTCGGTCGTGCGCCCTATCTTCATCACCATCCCGGCGGCAGGCATCCTCCCCACGATGACCACATGCCACATATTGAGTCCGGCCAAATCGGTTACCATCATCATGCGGGACACCGAAACGAACATAGACCACAACCGCAAGCACCATATCAACAGCCTTACCACGTGCCTTCGGTCAGCAGGATGCGTCAGCGACAACAACAACTGCAGCCGCAATTGAAGTCCGCCGCGAAGACAAACAATGAACGAAGCAATGACCGAACGGCAGTCATGTTCGACCAGGATGAAGCTGGTCAGGACCGCGGCAACGACACCGGTGGACGGGTTGGTGCCATGTATTGTCCATTTATAGCGGCATGGCACCGCACGCAACGTTGTGGAAGCAGTCTACATACGGCAACGTGCGCCCGATTTCGGAGGCGATGTACGTACTTGCAAAACGTAAAGAAAGAGAAGATCCGCATGCACCACACATTGTATTCTACAACGTGCTACGTTTCCGAAATCAGCACCCGCCACGTCTGAATGTTTTCACTAAACTGCCACTTCCGAAATCTGGTTCCTGTTAGTAGCATGTCTGTGCGTGGTGTCTGTGCATGGGTGTCACGACACGATGTCTCGCGTGGCCCATACATACTGTATAGTCGCTCACAGTGCACCGTTTACTTGCTGATAGAGGCTTATATTCTTGTCGTAACGCCATGTGAAGATCCTCGCGTTCATTCAGGGCTGCTTGAGTTGACAACGAAACAATTTAGTCACGATATGCATCGCTATCAGAGGTGTCAATCGGGCAGAGTTTGGCCGGCCCGGCCCGCAACCCCCGACAGGTCGGCCCGGCGTGACAGTGCGGACGGAGAAGTCCGGTCCGGCCCGGCTCGACCATGGGAAAACTCGGCCCGGCTCGATTTTTTTGAAAAATTTTTTTTGACGACTTGGTTTGCTCAGAGAAGCAATGTTTTTGACACAAAATTGACCACTCCGAACTAAAAATTGCCAATAAGACCGAATCCAGTGCCAAATCCTTACGAAGAACCACGTTTTTTTAATGAAAATCGCGATTTTTCATTATGTTTGGCAATGTCGGGCCGGGAAGTCCAGGTGCGGGCCGGGCCGGCCTATTGACACCTCTGATCGCTATGAGTGTCAACACCATGTACCGGGCACTGCCATTAATTCATGGTTTGTGTGAAATGTGAATTAAAACACAAGAAAACACATGTAGCGCCATACACACACACACACTCACACACAGGTCTCGGACACATCACACAACCACCGTGACTCGACAATGTTTGATGAACATCAAGCCGACCAAGGCCTATCGAAAGCAAGCGATCACAAAGCTGCCCAGGTAGACCTTTCCACACCTCTGTTGCTTGTTCCATTGTCAAAAAACAGCGAAGAAAATGCCAATCTCCATTTAGGAATCGAGAGCTCGCACAGAGGCCCCACTGGCCGAACCACAAGACTACAATCTCTTCGACTTGGCAACGGCCGATGAGCAGAAACAGATTCCGGACGCCACAAAGGCCGAGTATCGGTACAAAAGTGCCGGTGGTAAAGGGGCCTTGAAGAAATTGGAGAAATCGAAAAAGAAACAGGCCAAACAACGAGTCAAAGAAGCACCCGCGAAAACAACGAAACCGGAAGTAGCCCAAAAATCTGAACCCGGCAGCACAGTAATTGATTCGAAGAAAGCCGTCGTGTCCGAGGAGTTCCTGCCCGGCGATACAAGCACGGCAGAAACAGAGATTGCGAAGAAAGGCGGTCAGAATAAAGCGACCAGAGGCCGTTCGGACAAGAAACGGGGAAAAGGCGCAAAAAGAAAAACCGACGAGGCCAAAAAGAAAGCAAGATCAGACAAGACAGCAAAGGTCGACGATAACAACGGATCGAATGAAATAAAGATCGACGATAGTAACCCGCTGGTGTTTTCGAACGAGGAACCAAAGTCTGTTGATGGTGGATCATTGGCCACCTCCATTGATGGATCGAATCCGACATCAGATCGAGTTGGTGATGTTGAAACATCTGACGAAAGTGATACAGCCGCTGCAACCGACGAAATCGAAAATGGGGGCGAAGAAAAACAGAACAAAGGAAAGGGCAAGAGCAAAGCGACGATCAAGAACATAGAAAAGAAGAGCAAGGGAAAGAAAGAAAAGGCAAAAAATCGGAAGGAGAAATCGCGATGATTGAGGAAAACGCTCGAAAATTTTTCTCGACACTTTGTGCTTTGTTCACAGTACGGGACTGACGTGTGGATACCATGTTGCAGCACATTATTGACGCGAAATTATTGTCAGACACTAGTACATATTATATTTTTGCAGCTACCGTAGAAACCAAAATACAACCCCCCCCCCGGAATGGAGCCCCGTCCCCACAATACAGCTCCCAAAAAGGGTCAGTGAATTAATAGAGCCCTCCCCCCGGGAATAGAGCCCCCCGTAATAGAGCCCACAAATGGGGTCAGTGAATTAATGGAGCCCTCGTTGTATGTACCGTATTTAGGTTCTTACGGTATATAGCATCGGTGCATCGATAACTAACGTACTATTTGAAGGAACTGTGGTGGTGATAAATTAAACCAACAATGTTGTATGTAAGTTTGTGACTTACGTTGGTTATGGAACAGCAGCTGACGCGTGCTTAATGGGTACATTCAGCCGAGCATTTCGTTTATTGCGAAGGCTGCGCAGATACTAACTGTGCCGAACCACGAGCCAACCCACAACCCGACACAACAATCACATGCCACGCATGATGCAAAAGCGGGCTTATAGTAATGTCGTCAAATTATCTCGTCATATTTTGTCGCGCTCATCTGGGGCTCACGTGTTTGACGACTTTATTGGACGACATGATTTGACGACAAAACCATTAGCCCAAAAGCGGATCACATCATTGTTGTGTGTAATGCCTGATGGTCCCACTCCCTTAAGAGGGGCGGATGGTCCGTGCGCCAAGGGCGATGAATGGCCCCACATGTAACTGGGACTATCCGCCCCTGTGAAAGGGTGCATTTTCAAGCGCGATGAATGGTCCCAATCTCCATACAAGGAGTACCGGGTATTTTCGCTGCAGTTGTGTTGTGCGTTGTTGGCGGATAAAAAAGCACTTCCGCAAACAAACAAACTGCACTTCCACATACTATTTTTTCACCTGAATAAAAATTATTCGTAAAATTTGCCATTGTGAGCATGACAGTTTTACCACTCAAATTCGACTGCTGGTACAGTAGAAATAAAGCAAAGAAAGGGTATAGACTGAAAATAAAACATGATACGGAAACGTCAAAAGAGCCGTCGTTGGTCTACAAACTTGCCTATGTTGCTTGCCTTGTATTGTCTCATGTGTTGTCATGTTTCTTGTGCCAGTTTTGCATGTTTTTAATGTGGGACCATCATTCGCCCCTCTTAGATGTAGACTGGGACCATCCGTCGCACAATCCCATGGTTGTGTATTTTTTTGTGTCACCTCATTTCTTGTCGTTGTGCCACTGAGTGCCCTTCCACTGAAAGCAGGCCTCAATTGTTTTGGGTTTGTTTTTGGGTGACTGCAACTTTCCAACAACCCAGTGCGAGGGCAAAAGTGCGTATTGAGCCCTCTTGGATGAATGACGCACATGATTTATGAGGTTTATTGAGTCGCACACTTTTTTTTGGCCCGACTTGCGTCAACCACTTTACAATCAGCCGTTTTTGTCGATCTGGCTTGTATTGTTCTTCAAAAGGATACGCAAACAAAAATAACATTTTGAATCAGCTGAGCATTACTTCTAGCAGCAGAGCGCATCACAGAACTCAGTGAGCTACATTATAGAATATCACGAGATCAACATACGAATACCAAGAGGAATGGACTCCAAGACCAAATGGCACGAATATAGATGAACACCGTAATGTTATGGATCGACATAGAAGGAAACGCTAGATTCGGGTGGGCGGGTGAGCACTACAGAAGCTTGAAAAAAGTGGAATAAATGAAAACTGAAAAACAGAAAATCAACAATAGAAAATCACAACAGGTTGAGAATAAAAATCGGAGAAAAAATAGACAAAAATTTTGACGTCTTATCGCCGAACCATTAACAAGAGTTACATGGTATATCTATTCGTGTTTCATAAATTTCTCAATGAGCACTTGTGCCGTTTGATGCGACGTACTGCCCTGCACCATTGAGTCGTGGTCTCCGTCAATTACGTGCACGTTCACTTGACCGCTCACCACCTGCAGACAAGTTCTTTTCGTTGTATTTCTCTGTTGCTGTGTAACTACTGTCAAAGGCATAGAATGTCAAGTGTGTGTTTTTTGGATGGCCTGTTTTCGACCACGTTTTCGCAGACGAACGGTGCACCAGGTCATCGTCAGTGCGAATGCACCAGATGGCCACGTGACCTCAAAGAGGCACAAGGGCTCTGGGGTTCACAACTTCTTCAAACACGCGCACAAGGTGTTGGTCAAACAACAAACCGCGCTGAGTCCATAGTCCTTGCCGAGATCGCTCTCTTTGCCAGCGCCCTGATCGGCCCTCAACAATGAAACATCACCCAAATACTGATGCTCGGGGTGGTACTTGTCAGCGGCGAAGAATTTCTGTCGGACGGCATTGCATCCCCAGACAAAGGTGTCCTCCTTGTCAAACAGGCCCGTCGCCATAACGGTCTTGGTGACTTCTTCGACTCGCGCTTGCCAATCAGGCAACGACAATAGTGTCTCCCTCAGGACCGCATAGTCGAAACTGCTGAATCGTTGCGCAAACGCCGCCAGCAGCTCCGTTTCGAACAACGGATGGTCGACAATGTTGTCGGTGGCGACCCCGTAAGCGACACGATAGGCCTTGCGGTACATCTGCATGTAGTGATGTGAGCCGTCAATGAGCACCAGCTGACAGCGCACGCCCTCTGACTGAAGTTGGCAGGCCATTTCGTAGGCAATGCACGCGCCGTATGAGTAGCCCGCCAGATTATATGGTCCCGTTGGTTGGCGTGCGCGCATGTGCTGAAATCACATTATGGCGAATATTGTTTGGTAGTTATCGCAAATCCTCGACGATGGTCATCAACGCAGCCAGACCAAGGCAGCCCTAAATGACATATCGTGCTGCGTTGACTATGTGTGCTTTGATCACTACGTAGGTGGAAGTTACAGGCAGTGTTCGAACGGGATTCATTTTTAATCCCGGGATCGGGATCGGGATTGGGATCAAGAAAGTGTCGGGATCGGGTTCGGGATCCCGGTTTTGAAAACCCGGGATCCCGGGATCGGGATCGGGACGATGTTACCCCAAATATCACAGGTTTAAAATCTGAAAAAATGTTGAGGTAAAAAATTTCGTAAAGCTGACCTTGATGTAATGTGCTGCCATTTCTTCGATCGTGTCAGTGGGTGTATCGGGCGTGCACTGGAAACAGTAGGCCGTGAACGGCAATTGAGCGCTCAGTTTCAGTAGTGGCGTGCTGATACCTGTAGGACAAACATAAAAATATCAGGTAAATGATTTTAATTTCAAAAACAGAAAAATGCACTATTTGACCTTCAATGGAATGCACAAAGTACACTTGTGGTCCTTCTGTAACGTCATTCATTTTTGCCATTGGCTCGCTTGCCATCATTGTGTTCACATCGATACGCAATCTGAGAATTTTCATTTTTTTGACAATTTAAGCCAAATTGTTTATAATTTCGATTTAATAAGTAACACTACATACGACTCACTTGAACAATTTGTTCATCTGCTGCTCCATTTCAACTTCCTTCTGGTCTGCATTTTCGACTGGCGAGACCTCCTTCAAATCCAATTCACCGCTGGCTATCGACTGCAACTTTCTCAACGACAACTGAAAGTTAGTTTCTAAATTTTGAAGATTTCGATTGGATTTCTCCTCACCGCTCAACAGGATTCCAGTCAAGTACGTCAGTTCCTATTCACATCAACAAACTGATCTGTCCGAAATCGTATAGTCCAACCACGAGCTCATGAGACGACTCTTTTTAACGCTTGCTTGGCCAGATTCAAAAATGCGCCGGTTACACGGGTTTTCGCAAACAAAAGAGAGAGATTGGGCTAGGAGACATGATGACAAGTTTCCGCTGGCTGACCTCAATTTGTTGCGTGCTTTACGCGAGCAGCAACGTCGTTCAACACACAAATGTTTTGGGAGTCAAAAGGGAATTTACGCACCGAAGTGGAGAGCGTGTTTTTAAAAAGTACATGCGTTTCTCTTTCTTTCATTTCCGAAATACGTGGAACCGGAACATTATTGGATCCGTACAAGTCAACTTCAGAATAAGTCGTCTCATGAGTTCGCGGCTGGACTATACACACTCACTCACCATGCGAATATGTTTCATCGACAGCACAATGTCGTAATCGCGTTCCAGAACTTGTCTGATCTCAACACCCATCAGCGAATCGATACCCAAATCGGCCAGATTCGAGTCCAGGTCCAGCGATGAAACATCAGTGACTCCGATGATGTGCGCAACCGACGAGATCACATCGCCACCACCTGGGCCCGATTGTTGCTTTCCGACCTCCGCTCGCACATAGCTACTGACGAGCGGCTCGTTCCAGGTCAGGAATTCGTCCAATGCTTGCAGGCAGCTGGGCATACGCTGTGGAATCGTGCCACTCACCACCGTGCTGTTATCGCCTGCGATTGAGGGGCAATTACAAATTTAGTGAGACAGTAGTTGTTTCTTGTGTGCCGTCTTCATGACGATGATAAACGTGAAACTCGTGCGTGACAGTGGTGATCTGAGCACTTTTTGTGGGTGAAATCAACGAAAATCGGTCTCAAGTTGTATGGTTTGTCATACATACGTACATACTCAAAGATTGATCATGGGTCATGGCACTTGTTAACGCCAAACTGTATGACAAATCCAACGATTACGTATTGATGAATATTTTTCACAACGAACGCAGACGTCGAAATGTAACAAACATGAGTTCAGAATGTATTTATTTGTCTTATACGAATCGATAATCCGCTCACGTACCCATACTATCAATGATGACGCCCACGTCCCCGATCGCGCCCCACTGAATGGCCATGCCCGCATGTCCGTCACGTCTTCGTTGTTCGACCACCCTTTCCATCGTGCTATTCGCCCAGCCGTAGTTCGTCTGACCGGCGTTCCCGCGACCGGCCGTTATCGAGGAGAAAACGACAAACCTGAAACGGGTAAACGAATAAATACGAGGAAACGAAATAAATAAATTAATTAATGATTTTGTGATCGAGTCTCTCCTGTGGATTTGAATTCAGAGGACATGGTTGACCGGACAGTTTTGATTTGAACTGTAACTTTCCCGGGTGTTTCAGATCATGAAATTGTTTATAGTCCAATTCAAAGACAGGTGTAGAGCGGATCAGACCAGATTTCCCAGTGTTTGATATGGTCATGTGAAACATTGAAAAAGTGTTTGCAAAAATTCAAAACACTGTCTCCAGCGGACCATTTCAGCTCCTCCCCACACAATCGTCTTGTGATGCTGTCCAAATTTTTCGTGCCATGATACTTCATCTTTGCTGCGTCCTTGAAATTATCGACAGTTTGCGTCTCGAACAGTGTGTCCCTGAGGACCATTGCCAAGTGGAACACGCCACCCAGCGGTCCCATCTTGACACATTCCTCGACCAACAGTTCGGCCTCGTCAGAGACGGCAATATTGTGCGTACTGACGAGCACCTGCACACCGCTGGCTCGCCACGCGTCCACGCAACGCGACTGGTAGCCGGTCCGGATGCCCGTTCGGGAGGTCAGGATCAGTCTGCAAGATTTGATCAAACACTACTTGTAGTTTCATGATTTATTGTGGTGTAGAGCTATCTATGTACATACATATCTACAGGATTCCTGTACATGGAATAGAGTGTGAGCGTGAAAGAACCGTCCATGGATACGTTAAGTCTAGGAGATGAGGCCAATCAAAATGATGCAACCGCAGTGAGATTGGGTGTTGTCCTGTTTTCATGCGGACGGGCCGGTGCACCAGAACATTATCAGTGGCAAAGCACGGGATATACGTACTGTACATTGTGCCAGAAAGAGACAGATGGAATCCTTGTCCTCAAATAATCCAAAATTCTCTGATATCTTGATAGCAGAATCAGTGTTTGACTTGAAAGTCTTAATCAAACCTGGTGGCGCCTCTATTGACCAGCCATTGAGCGAGTTCGAGTCCGAAGCCACCCAATCCGCCCGTGATCAAATACGAATGTTTCGGATGGCACATGTTGCGTCCTAACGCGCGCACGCTGATCGGCTGTGGACGGGTGGTGAGCCCGGGCTCCTCAGGGCGAATCTGTACGACCACTTTGCCAATGTGACGACCGCTGGCCATGAAGCGGAATGCGTCCTCCACCTGAGCAAGCCGTGTACAACTTTTTGGAAAAAACGCCATTTGGCATTTTGCCAGTTTTTTGTCAAATTCCTATGAAACTCATACAATAATCACATAACCAGGATTCCTCTAAGTTTCCTTTCAGGGTAAACAACTCACCCGTACCGGGGGAGGCAAGCGCACCAGTCCAAAGTCGTTCCAGGCTAACAAACCCCCCCCCGGCCCCGAGGTAAATCAACCTCTCGCCGGGTGGCTGGACATGCTAAAAAAACAAAATGCCACCAAAAAAACAATCCTATCTGAATTATTTACCTGAGCAGCCGGATAGAGCGTCGAAGGCAGGGGTCTGACCACTCCGTTCTCAATTCCATCGCGAAACATTTGCGCTACCGCCCGCCACCCGGCACCCTGTCCATCTGTGAGCGCATCGAGCAGAATGCCGTGGAATGTGACATTCTTCAGGAACAGCTTCATTCCGAGCGCCGAATTGTTGTTGAGATCGAATTTGCCGATCTCCAGAAATCGACCGTGCTGCGCGACAAATGGACGCCCGCCTGTGAGGGGGTTTAACTGATTGATTGATTGTGAATGTGGTGGAGGGCGTTAATATTTTGTGACGGATACGGCCCGGTCTTGGGGCCCGATCATTGGAACTCACCGTTAATCTGGCATGGGTCTTTCAGACATGCCCCGTGTCCTCTCTGATCGAAGCCCCCCGGGCCAGAGGCCCCACTAAAAGTGTGTGAATAAAATTGCAGCCCCCTCTAATGAAAAAGAACGGAGCCCCCCAACCACGGTTGT
>JASAMV010009156.1:0-30889 GCA_030248065.1 Rhynchonema sp. JSB1_4
CCGCACTTCTGTGGTTCCATCAACTTTACTGGTAAGCAGCGCCTTGTCTTTGGCTGCTTCGGCTAGGTCGGAACAATTCCGACATGGGCAAGCAACCAGAGGCTGCGCCACCTTCTACAGTCACACACATTTGCTGTACTCTTCTAAGCTATCCTTCGTTTCATTGTAACTTCATTACTTTAAGTCTCTGTGTAACTTCTTTGTTTTCCTGAGAAGTGTTTGACTGAGTTCTTAGGACAAAAACATCATTATTGTTGATCAGGCACACATTACATTTGACGTAAATTAACCATTACTTTTACAGCTTCTAGCCAAGATTCTCACCTAACCCCATTCCAATTCCGAAAACGAGCCTCATCACACAGGTAAACAAAATAATCACTTTTACTTTTTCATAACGCCGAACGAAACCAGTGCGTTAGCCTTGCGCACACCACACAACCCCTTTTTTCTTCTCATATCACCAGCTTTGGTGCATGTCTCGGACATGCGTGATTCAGTTTGTCTAAGTTTCAATAATTATCCTATTTTGTAATTGTTTTGTAAGACCGATAGTAATTTTGTAATTTCACATTTCAACCTCCACGCTCATCCCAACCACACTGGCGAGGATAACAACCAACATCATCTTTATGTGCCGCCATGAAACGTGTTCAGCTGCATCATATCATCATATCACTCAATCATGAAGGCCGTGTCTGTTGATTGCAAACCAGCCACGTTGCCACCAGCCATGTAACTGACCTGAACTGCCATACAACTTATCAATGTCGTCATAAACAATTTGTAATGCGCGGCAGTGTGTAGCCTGTATGGCTTCCAGGGCATTGTGATGCAAACATACTTGAGTGGCTTAGCTTGAAAGCTTGTTTCCACCTGGACGTTGCTTGATTAAATCATGTGGTGAATGCTAATGCTGATGTGTGGGTTGATGGTTGAGCTTGTGTTGAATGTGCTTTCACTTTGATTCTTCATTCGTTTCAATATGCCTGGATAAACTTACGTGCTTGAGCGAGTGGTTTCCTAACCGTTTGGACGACATATCCTTACGAAGATGGGGGACGACATATCCTTCATAACACCTGCGTGGCCGGGCGCTATGCATCTAGGCTAATGAACGAATCACCACGGGCGAGGCCCATACACACGCCGCTACGTAAAGTGTTTCCTAAATTAAAAACCTTATTTTCTGGTACTTTCGACAATGCTATATTTTTCTGTTGCATTTTCATTTCTGCAGCACAAAGCACGGCTTCAAAATTTAGGGACAAATTTTGTGTCCTGGAAAAATATCTCCCGATTTTTGGAATGTTTCGCACCCTCACCGAGGGAAACAATAGTTTGAGCGACTGAAGTTGTCATGATAAATTATCCAGTAGCTGTTGTAATCCCATCCACGTGTTACTCGACCTTCAACTCATTTGGGGTTTCTGCACCGGTCGTTTCAAGTTGTGAAAAAAATTAAAATTTATCTGGAACGAAAAGTCCCTCTACCAAGAGATAGCGAATCTCTAAGGAGCTGAACATTTGTGCGTGATATGTGCTGCCACAGTGCTTTCCAGCGGTGTATAACACTATGCTCTGCTGCCCTTCCTACGGTCATGTCCCGAGCCCTTTAAGGGAATCGGTCTGCCGGTGCTGGTCATGTGGCTTTTTGAATTAGGGCTTGTTATATCAAGATTTGCGATGACTGGCTGGAAGCAAAGTTTTACACCGACAGATTATCAAAACCTGGTATCAACAACCCCTAAAAAATTCTATGACTGCGTGTGCATGTCAGCTTGTGGCCTGTCTGTGCCTTGGCACTAGTGGTGAACCTACAACCTATACTGCATGCCGGGTGTGCTTTGCGGGCACGCGAAAACGCATGCATTTTGTGCGTGAAGGGCTTTAGCGGTTCCCACCCGAAGTCGAAGGGTTGGGTCTCATCAATTAGCCCCAAAAGCCTGATGATATATAGTTTCAGAGCCAAACTAAACAGCGTGGGTGAAACCAGGGTTGGGCAAAAAACGTTTTTTTTCAAAAAATCGTTTTTTTTTTTAAAAAAAAACGTTTTTTTTTAAAAAAAAGACGTTTTAAAACAACGAGAAGACGAAAAAAATACGCAAAAAAAAAGGAGGGAAGTGATGATGGGGGGAAGAAAAGGTGAAAAAAAGAAATAATATTAGGTGTTAGGAAGAAAAAAAAGGGGGTCACCCCCCTTCTGTGGAGAGTGTGCGAGACCCAAGAACAAGACCGGAACGGTGGGACAAACTTTGGCGGGGGCAACAACTGAAATCAAAACTCGGAAAACGAAGGAACTCGGAAAAAGAAAAAATTGGCGGAAAATTTTTTAGAAAAAAAAGAGAGAAAAAAAATTTACCTTCATAAACAAGGAAGGTACCTTCAAAAAAAAGGGAAAAAAAAGGAAAGAAAGGGATGAAAAAAAACAAAAGACGACCCACGCAGGCTTTTTTAAAAAAAAAAACTTCTTATAAACGCCGACCTCCTTCTTTTTTCCTGCCCTGGGTGAAACCTCACGCGCCAGTTCGTGCACACAAGTGTATAGTCCAGCCACGAGCTCATGAGACGACTCCTTTTAAAGCTTGCTTGGCCAGATTCAAAAATGGTCCGGTTACAGGTTTCGCGAAAAGCAACGTTGTTCAACATGCATGTTTTGGGAGTGAACAGGGAATTTACTCACCGAGGTGGAGAGCCTGCTTTTACTAAATACGTGCGCTTCTCTTTCTTTTATTTCCGAAATACGTGGAACCGGAACATTATTGGATCCGTACAAGCCAACTTCAAAAAAGTCGTCTCATGAGCTCGTGGTTGGACGGTACATGCTGCTAAACACTCCACGCGTCGTGGTATGCGTTTGCACGTGCCCACAAAGCACACCCCGTATAGTCCGATGCTGTAATTTGAAAAATTACGTAATGGGAGACTGGGTCTGCGGCCAGATCGATCTCTTTGAGATCAATCACTAAGTTAAATGATGAGAACTTCGTAAAGAGACCGACGGCTTCGCATGCAGGGAAAATTCGACATGGTGCTGTAGTAAACACAACACTCCAACCATGTGATCAGCAGTCGATGCCCTTTTTATGGTCACAATGTCGGTTTGCGTGCCTTCGTCCTGAGTGCACATCTGACGTCGTCGTCTTTCCATTCGATATCGCCGCATTGTGGTCGCCCTGGCCAACGATGTGTAGGAGGAGGAGTCTGAAATTGAGCATTTTTGACCGGCATGTGGGTTGGTCGTTAACCTGTTTACCAGTCCCAATCCAGTGATGATGGTAAATTGAAGGTCATAATCGGATCAAAATAAACACGGTAGACTACTGCTAAAAGACAGCAAAAATAGAAAAATCCATCAATTTGAAACAAAACGCCGAAGTAGCGTGGACAATGAGCACATACACAGACCTGCGACACCATCAGCTTCGGTGTACAACTGGTGCAGTCTTTGTGCACGCGTGTCGCGTGTGAACAATTGTTTGTCGATTGTGTTGAATTGGTGACTGGAATACGGCATTATGGTGGGTTCGGTTGACAGTTGGCTGATTGATGGCAGACGGGGTTGCTCTGAAAACAAAAATTACTTAATTCAATTTGGACCTCACAATGTCAAAGCAGAGCAAAGTTGTTGCAAATGGGCAGACTTAATCCAGTTTCGTGTTACGGTTTGGAACAGTGAAAGCCGCGACTTTCGCTGCTGCAGAATTACTCCCCGGAACTATCATTGGTTCGGTTGGCCTTCTGTTTTTCCAACGCTATAATTTATGGGCACAAAAATTCAGCACTGGTTTTCCACAAAGCCAAGCAACAAAGCCCCATCAGTAAACAAAAATGCCCGTACAAAAACATTGACGACTATTTCAATCTTGAAGGTGCCCAGGGCTCTCAAAATCCCCTTTGCCTCACAAAAAAACCGTCAAGTCTCATAAACCGTCATAAATGTTTTTACAGAAAAGGTGTTTTTTATACGGCAGTGGTAGCGATAATGCGCCCGCGAGTGACAGATGTTTGATGTCATTCATTTGGAAGAGGCAGTTTTTAGGTAGTATGTACGTCTAAAATGATTTTTCTCACGCTATTTGAGCATAAACCCAGTTTTAGAACTAGTTCTGTTCTGAATGTTTGCATGACCTTGATCCAGATTATATGGCTGTTATGATAACAAGGGGTTTGTGAGAGACTGTTTGTGATAAAAACGAAACCAATAACAAAACGCGGTTTGAAAGGATGTGAAAAGTGAGATGTGTTTGAGAAACTGCAAACGTTTGCGTAGCATGATAAACGCCTGCCTGGTGTAGGGATTTCGAACATTTGAGTTACCATCGCAGTCGCACGAACTTCATCAATTTTGGTGATCAAATTTGGTGATCAGTTTGCCTTGGTCAGGGCTTGTCTCAGAACTCAGCATCAGCGGATAAAAGCGCAGTCCAAAATGAAAATTGCAAAGTTACTAGCATAAGACCGAAAGGGACCAACATGCAATCGCAAGATCTCCGCTGCCCAAACGGAAATAACAACAACAAGAGTTACATGTTACCCCAAACTCACGCGAGACACGCTTATCCCGACAAGTACCGTCGTTATCACAAATGGCATCTTTAGTGCCACTGTTGTTGCGCAATTTCGGGAACCGACTTTTCGGACTTGGCAATTTAGTGGCGCGCGTGTTGAGCGTTTGTACGCGTGCGCTCAGTGTGTCGGTGCGCGATGTGAGGACCTGGAAATTATTGTCATTGGGGGGCAGAAAAGCAGGTGCCAATAAAAAATACTAGCATTTTTTGTTCGCGACTCCAAAGAAGACAATGAGTCCAAACTGGCAAACAGGAGGATTACGCAACGCATTGCTTCTCAGAGATAAACCTTTCAGTGTTTTAAATACATAGGGCCTTGAAAACGGTCAAAGATCATAAATTACTTAATGAACGAAACACCATCACACACCTGTACTTCTCCTCTGACCCTCTCAAACACGGACTCCGCATGCACGCGTACGTCAACAAGGTTGCGCAATAGTCCAATCAGTAACAGTTGGTGCGAATCAAGCTCAGCAGAATCAGCAGCCGACGGTTCAGAACTTTGAACCTTTTTTGAATCGTGACTGTTTGATTCGATCACGTGAAGCGGGAATGGCATTTTGGCTATTTTTTCGTCTGAAGACATAACTTGAATTGCTGAACTGCCACTATTTTAAAAAGGGCCGAATAAAACAGGATGCAAGGTGCTTTTTCGGACCCAAGTCCACAATGTGAGCAATCAAGCGTGTATGTACGCTTGCTAACGCAAGGTTTTTCCAAGTTTGACTTCAAACTTTTTTTGACAGAATTGTGTCAAATAAATGTCAGCTGCCGGAGTTACAAAGGCGAGCGCATGTGATGACTGGACTCTCCGTTTTGCCGTCAAGAACAACGCTGGGAGGGCTGATGTTTACAATTGAAATTATTGGGGTGGGGTATCGTGGAACCACCGCTGCAAATTGATAGTCTGATTTTGGACCAGGATTGGCCTGGTGGTACCATACAAGTGCTGGCAACACACAGTGCCACACCAACAAGCAAACTCATCAAGATGGCATAAACGTCTTAGTGTGAAAAACAAGGTAAAAGCAGGAAAATTTCGGAGCATATGTATATGTATAAGAATAAAATAAAATAATGTGCTGACACCAATGTCACATCAAAGGTGCAAATTTATGTGCTGACTATATAAAACGAGCAGGTGTGATCTTGAACCTGCTGTGCTGGCTGTATACAGAAGGCGCAGGTGCAAGAGCGTGCAGAGAAACATGACCCCATGCAAGCTGTTTGGAATGCGATTTCGACAGAAAATTTAGTGTCAGAAACAGGATTTAAGCTTGGAGACCATGACGACGTAAAATGAGTGAACTTCACTGAACAGCGCAGTGAACCAGGTAACCGATAGCGCGAATGCACCTAGCCTGCTTATGTACCAATGGGAAATCCGAAAAGAACGATATTAGCAAGGAGCTCAATGAGAAGCAAACCAGCAAAATACCAACACAAACAAATAAAGCACATCGAAGCAGCCCACCCACCTGGCCAAACAGCAACAGAAAAGCAGCCACAAAAAAAGCCAGGGTTAATGTGTTCACGAAACCCAAATGGGGCGCTTGTGGTTTTCGAGCAAGGTGGAAAAAGCCATAAGGGGCGCAACCAAGCAACAATAAATATCAAGATGGATACCGGACCTGATGAAATTTGACACCGCCTTTGACCGGGTGTGGGAACGTGCAGTGCAGGCAGCAACAACAGGCGTGCCATTGCGCGTGTTTGCATTTGCCGCGCCGCTCTTGTGTGAGTGAACTGAACAGTGAACACTCTTTTGCGTTCAGTTTTCACAGGGAAAAATTGTCATCTGGGCGGAGCTTGGGTGGCAATTTAAATTTAGAAGCGCTTTTGGCGGTCTATTTGGTACTGGTCAGGTGATAGAAGAATATTTCAGTATTTCTCTCTCAGTCAGCGTTAAAAAAGAAAACCACTCCAATTATCGTGTGTGGTGTGTGTGAGTATTGCAACGAACGAGTATTACTCTTGTCCCGTGAGAATAATGCCATGCATCTAAACCACCAAACCTCATATATCATCACCTTTATATTGTCTGTCTGTGTGCGTGCGTAATTTAGAATGCAAGTGCATGACCAAAATAACCAAAACCACAAGAAAGGTGCATCCATGCTGACTGACACACAGGACCAGGGGTGCTGTTTATGTGCATTAAGAGCACCTACTAATGCTCGACCTTTTTCATTTCAGTCATGATTTCCGAAAATGTGTTGAAAACGAGTCAAGGAAAGTGAGAGATGTGTTGAGCACCACGGGTTCTGTATTTTTTGTAATTTCCTTGTGTTTGCTTCAGAGCAGAAGAGCTGTTTGGAAAGGGCAAAACGTAGCTGGTTGGACTGGTGTGCGAATATTGCATCATTAGAATCACCCCCACGTTTAGGTGTTCTACTATGACCTGGAGAGAGGTAAACACGCACACTCAAAAATTCCATGATTGAGTCTGAGCTGAAAGAGACAATAGCCGACCGACCTGGGGGTGGACGTTCATGCCAGCGTTAAAGGTCTGGATGATCACGTTTTCGAATTTCTATGTTTTGATATATTTCAAAGTGCCAAGTAAATAACCGTTTTGTGACTGACTCTGTTTCAGATAAACGGTCATATACCGTACATTTTCAGTAAAGTGGTAGGCGGACTGGCGCGCAGGCGGTGTGCCTGACCGTTCTGTGGGACGGTTCGCCACTCTGGTGCATTCTGGTAACCAAAACACACGCGACATGCAGATAGATGCCACTGTCATGACGATGTATACGTGCACATCTCTTCAAACATGCATAAACGTGATGCAGGATAAGCGACTGTGTACGATAAACGCAACATGCGGATAAACGTCATGCGCAATCGTGCGACTGCAAATGTACAGTGGAAATTCTTTACTTTGAGAAAAGTGAACATGTGTCCCGTTTATGTCACTACAAAGAGTTTAGACTGTGCATGGAAAACTCCGGTAGGTCTTCGTTCGAATCACACTCAAATATCTGCTCAGTTGAACAGCATCGTTTATTATGTGCATGAAATCAGCCTGGTGCTCTCGTAAGTGCAACGTGGGTTAGAACAGGCTTACCACAAAAGGTATAATACAGGCATGCTTGGAGACACATCGAAGTACAGAAATACCAAGGCAAGAAAAACAACAAATTGTCGAGCAACATGATTGATATGTGTTTTTCATTGTTGGGAGTCGCATGAAACACACGATCAAGCTAAGAACAACTGTATGTGGTTGGATCGGTGCTCCATGATCCCGGCGATCCCGTGGACGTAGCAGGACAGGTGATGGTGGTTGTCGCTGGGGACATTGTTAGTCCACCTGAAACATCGCTTCCAATACGTACTTAGCAAGCAAGATATCGAAAATTGACAAAAATTTATCACTTCACAATTGTGCCAGAACGGTAACAGCGTTCATTTGGATGGTGTGTCTCTGTTCTTGATGCTAATTGTACCTGACAAGAATTTTAGGGAAATAACAATCGGACTGACCTGAGCAGGACAGCGTGACACTGGTGCCGACAGCAACAAAAGTGCCGGTTGGTGAGTAGTTGACTGAAGTTGTCGTCGACCACGAGTCACAGCCAGTGCACACCAGACTCGCGTGGATGGTGGATGCGGTGAACACCGGACAACCTGCAACACCGGCAGTGTTCTTTCGGCAGTTTTCTATTGTTTTCACATTTTCATGTGGTCAACGCAGTCCAATGTCACAGTGTTGTGTCCACATTTACATTTGGATTGACGACCAGCAGCGTTGGCGATTTCTGTTCTCGACTAAACAACTGGCAGTTCTTTTGGAGCTAATGCGACTTTCTGTCTTCAGCTTGATCGTTGACAAACATGGCACGTTGCACATACCGTGATACAATGCCACAACGTCTAATCTAACTTTCACCAGATCCAATGACGAGTCAAAAATGCTTTTGTCTTGTACTTTCTCTGGGAGCTAATACTTGTTCTACAGTAGATAATGCACTTGTAGCGGATTTTTTTCACGAGAATTTGTAGATCAGCCACCACTTGCGTGATTATGGGGCAACAACAGAATTTCGTCCTGGTTGTTGTGAACCGAAGCGAGTTGGATCTGTCCGGTCTATTTTGGGTCACACGAATTACTCATAGTTCTGGTTTGCTGATTATTTGCAAAAACACAATTACAAATGCGTTGATTCGACCCGGTCACGTCTGGGCAAAAGTTCAATAATCAACTGTCAGCTGCTGCGAACTGACCAACTACGCGACACAGCAAGTCCATGTCCGCTTCAGGTGACCATTTGTTTTGGCCAAATGCGCACTGCGCTTGTTCAACAGCCAGGTTGCCTGACAAATCCGTGTCCGCCGCCGTGGCTGCAATGCAAGCACAATTCTGGTCATTATTTTTTAGAGTTCTAATTCTTTTTTTCAATCAGGAGGCTAACATGACAGAAGTCAGGATGGAAAAGTGTACAGAAAGCCAAAATAATGCTAAACAACTGAACGACTGCGTGACGATTCAGTCTCGGGAGTCAAGCTCAAGCTTTTTTGAAGCCTCCATGCGTAAGTTTGACTGTTAGTATAAATCCAGAAAGCCAAACAATTGACTTACCAAGTACATACCATTTTGCACCGTTTGTCCCGCACGAAATATCGACCTTCCCGGTTGATACGATGTTTCCGCTGGTGCATTGAAGCCCGTCAGAGTAAGTGCGCGCTGTTTTGGGCTCGGCACCAGCCCCGAACTTGGTGGGACAGGCTGAATCACGTTACATGTTTAAATACTCAATTCCTGGCGGTGGCCAACGAGCCCACTTACCCTTGTTTCTCATCACAAATTATCGACGCACCGCGAACCCTACATAAATGTTCCGTTCCAGGCACTCACGCGCTACAAAATCCGATCATAACTTTTCTATCAAGGGGGACCAATGTGACTTGGGTTACAAAATGGATTTTCCTAAAATCGAGGTCAACGGGTGGTGGCCAGACAATTGAGCAAAGCACATTTGAGCAAGACCACTTTGAGCAAGTGAAAAAGAGCAGGGCCAAAAGAGCATAACACTTATTTTGTTCCAGTGGGTTAGGCTTAGGCTGATTTTGGTATCAGGCTTAGGCTTAGGCTTAGGCTTACACTTAAGATTAGTTTTGTGTTTGGGCTTAAGCTTAGGTTTAGGCCTATTCGTTTTTACGTTCTGCTCTTTTGGACTCTGCTCTTTTTCACTTGCTCAAAGTGGTCTTGCTCAAATGTGCTTTGCTCAATTGCCCGTCCGCCCAACGGGTAACGTGGCTCATGAAATGCAAATCTGGGGTCCAGTTGGTCACGTGACCCCTCTAAAGTGCCAAAATAGGTGCTGTTCACCAGCTATACAGTATGTAGTTGCAAAACAACAGTCGGGTGTCTTTCAATGACGATAGAAAGCTGATGGCTGATTAGCAACAACAACAAGCAACGCACGCTGCCCCAGCGTTGGCTGGCAGGTATCCAGTCTTTATGCAAACATTTCATTGCAGCACATGGAGCGAATAACCAAATGCTCTTACTCCTTGAGCCGTCACCGGTTGCGATACAACTGTAGATGGACAGGTCCTGCGTCCAACTGCCGTCATTTTGACACGTGGCCGTGTAGGTGGTGCCTTCGGTGGGACACGTGTTTGCCGTGCCAGCAGCCAGCGCTGCCAGGTCAACCAGTGCACTGCCGGCAGCGCATTGCACCGTTGCCACTGATGTTTCAGGCGCCGTCGTGTCCGCATTCTGTGCCGGACTGTAGGTGATCGTGGCTGTCGTGCCCGTTGTCGGCGTAATCGGCGTGATCGCTGGGCAGGCTGCCGGAAACAAAGGGTTCTTAGAAAAAGCGTGGTAAAAAACAGCGGAGAGCTATATTTTTTAAAGGCCCGTATCTTAAACATAAAGGCTAAGGCTTTATCTTAGGCTTGACTTTATGCTTATGGTCTATAACTATACTGCGTTCTCTCACGCAACGCGAAACAAATTCTCGCGCACTGATTGTCTGGCGCGCGCCTGAGAGCCAATCAGCGTGGGAATATTTGTTTCGTGTTGCGTGAGAGAACGAAGTATAGTTAGGCCCTAAGGCTTAGGTTTGAAATTAAGCTCGGGCTCAGGCTTAGACCGCACTTGCTCAACAAAAGTGATGTTTGAGTGACCGTTGTATTTGACGGACGCGAACGAACGAACGGCAATGATTTTTGCAAGTGTTTGTTTCTACCCTGATTGGAGATAAAACTACACTACAGCAAAAATTGTTGACCAGCGGATTAGGGGAGCAACGGTTACGCTGGTCAAAATAATTGCAATCCGAAAATTGCCTTGTGGCGTCCGTTGCCATCCGCGTGCATCGGCGTCCCAGAAAAGTTGATCTGAACCCTGCGACACAATAGAAATACATAGGCAAACCCATACTTGGACATGTGACGGCCGCATTGCAATCTTGTGTCTCCGTCAACGTTGGGCACGCAGCACCAGTTCCCGCCTGTGCCGTTGTAACGGTTCGGGTTCTGGTCTGGGTTCCGGTGGCACACGTCTTTGAACAAGTGCCGTACGCCGACCATTCCGACACAACACAGTCCACTGGAATAATGGATGAGCTAAGGTCAGACTTGGGATATACATTCAAAAGACACCGAAAAGCGCAACCAGCGGGAAAAAGTTTCAGTTTATAAATTTCTACTACTGTTCAATATATTATACATCTTTTTTGGAAACTCGCCCTTTTTGTTTCAAACATTTTATCCAAATAGGCCCCCGGGGGCTCAATTTGGAAACATTTCGGAACGAGGACTCGTATTTTAGATGGGCTTTTGACTTCACTGGAAATCATCGCTGGCGTTATTGAACGTCATCACAATCGTTTTGTGTACATTTCCAAGCAGGCATAATCGGTCTAGAGCAGATTCACGCTCTAAAATGTACGAAAATGGCCTGTGCCCCTTTTATGCAGAAAACCTGTGCTTTGTTGCTCGAGTCGTGGAAAATTCTTTAGCCCAAATGGAACCCCAGGAAACGTTTATTTGGAAACATTTCCGAATAGAGCCTTCACAGGCTTTATTTGGGGATGTACATATATGGAAAACTCCTTTATGTAAGTTTGGGGAATGTAACCTAGTCTTGTTGAGGCTTTTGTGAAATGCGTTCACAATAAAACTGAAACTGAAATTGATTCATGTCCCAAGCACGTGAACACCTATGTAGTATATGTAGGCTACATATACTACATAGGTGTTCACGTGCTTTGTAGGTACAGCTGACCATTCTTGTTTGTGTGCCCATGCAGCTATACGTCCAGAGCTGTTTGTCGTTTCTCCCCATCAGGATTAGTACTCATGCGAGTCTTTCGGCAACAAATTATTGCAAGCGAACAAAATTGAACGTGCGTTGAAACACAGTGGCAATATTATGAGCAAGGATTAATAGCGTCACAGATCCAAGCGGGTGCATGTATTAAGTTTTGTTTGATAGTTGTGGGTCGCAAGCTCTGGAAGCATGAATGAAGAAAGACGTGTTTTGTCAAATTTACCAGGACAAACCACTCCGGTGCTGCAGGCCCGAGTTGTGGTCAGCGTTGGGCACGCAGCACCCGTGCCCGCTTGCGCTGTTGTGATGGTTCGGGTTCCAGTTTGTGTCCCATCACCACAAGTGACACTGCACGCGCCGTAAGTGTATGCGGATACCACGCAATCAACTGATAAGGTGCAATAATTAACATAAAGTGCAGATGAATTTATTTGGGTTGAATTGCCGGAAGCAGTTCTCATGTTAGCGAAAAAGTGGGTCAACACACGGATTCTGAAAACTGTCTAATTTTGGAAACAGGTTCGTGTGCGCTATGAACATAGCGAGCGATATTGAACTTGATGATCGGATCGTACGTTTCTACTAAGTCGATGCGATCGCATTAATGTGATCGCACTTCCTGGGCCTGTGTCCCATCGTATCAGATTCGATCACCAAGTATGATATCTATCAACGTGTTGGTTGTCACTCACCAGGACAAACCACCCCCGTTGCGCATGTGCGCGTCGTGGTCAGAGTCGGGCACGCTTTACCCGTGCCCACTTGCGCTTGTGTGATTGTTCGTGTTCCAGTTTGTGTTCCGTCACCACAAGTGACACTGCACGCGCCGTAGGTGTAATCCGACACAACGCAGTCAACTAACAAGTGCAACGTGATGGTCAAATTTGCGAAAAATCAACATGAAGAGTTTAGTAGGAGATTACATGTTATGCCCACAGCGCTGCCTGAATCGTGAAGCCCACAGGTTGGGTGATATTTTTGAAACGGTGTAAAGGTCAGTTGGGTGTAAGGGTCGGTGGTAAGCTCGGTGTGAGAAAGTTCAGTGTAAGCTTCAAACAGTGCACGCTGAGCCAGCAGCAGACGCGCGTTTCTAAACGAAAGGTCAACTTTGACAGTCTGCTGTGCAAGTGTAAATAGTCTGTTTGCAATATTGTTTGTTTAGGCTGGTTGCACAAGCGTTTTTAAACGATATTTATAAATTTCGTGACCTTTTATGAAGCCGTTTTGAATTCGTGCTGCGATCAGTTAGCGGCATCAAATTTTTTGGCACCGCCGTCAGTGAATGTTCAATTTCTCAATAGCCTCACGGCGGAATGTCAGGCAACTTAAAAATATTCCTTTAAAACGTTTCTGCAACCAGCTTAAATGAACTAGATTGCAAACAAATGATTTACATTAGCACAGCAGACTGTCAAAGTTGACCATTCGTTTAGAAACGCGCGTCTGCTGCTTGCTCAGCGTGCAATGTTTCAAGCGTACGCCGAGCTTAGGGCGCCCTTAGTCATAGTGGAAAATGGAAATGGAAATGCAAAAAATATTCTATGTCCAAGTTTTCCATTTCCATTTCCAATATGACTAAGGGCATACTGGAAATGGAAAATGGAAATGAAACAAAACATTTTCTGTGTGAAATTTGACCAATCAGCGGCCGAGAATTGAGTGGAACAGAAAATGTTTTTGTCACATGTCAAAACATGGCTGCTGCAGTAAATGTTTTATTTCATTTCCATTTCCATTTCCAGTATGCCCTTAGTCATATTGGAAATGGAAATGGAAAACTTGGACATAGATTATTTTTTGCATTTCCATTTCCATTTTCCACTATGACTAAGGGCGCCCTTACACTGAACTTTCTCACACCGAGCTTTCCACCGACCTTTACACCCAACTGACCTTTACACCGTTTCGAAAATATCACCCGTTAACTTTGACGAATGTTTCAAAAACGTTTCACTTCAAGCCAGAGTGATCTGTAAGCTGTGTGATAGGTTTCCCTGGTTGTTCGAAGCGATCTAATGAAATAAACCGGCTGATCACTTCCAGTCTGAAGTGAAATGCTGCGCTTTATGATTCAAACAACGGCGTGGGCATTATTCTTCATTGGTCGTTGTTGTTACACTGCAGGTGTAACACTACAACAACTGACACATGTTTTAGGTTGGTGGGTGCTCAAGAGACGCACTAGAGTATAGATTGCAGTGAATGCAGGCAGGTATAAATGGGCGATGATTAGAACTAACCAGGACAAACCACTCCGGTGCTGCAGGCCTGGGTTGTGGTCAGCGTTGGGCACGCAGCACCCGTGCCCGCTTGCGCTGTTGTGATGGTTCGCGTGCCAGTTTGTGTCCCATCACCACAAGTGACACTGCACGGTCCATACGTCCAATCCGACACCGCACAATCGACCGACACTGACAAAAAAAACACAGTTGGAATTGGAACGAAAGAGACTTTGTTTTGAAAAAATTTAAATTTCTTAAATGTAAATTTGTAGATTTTGTATTGCTTCATTCAAAGCGCATATACCGGTTGTACAGATCTCCTGTAGGACGTAGGGGTCTCCCCACGGACCACCCGTAATTGCGTCGAAATTGCTCGATCCAACCGTCAGCAGGAAAACCGTGCCTCCGACGATGGCCGTGACCGTTCCTGTTTTTTTTGAGTGCGGTTTCACTTAGGCTTCAGGGTCTACAGAATGTGACATGACGAGGACACGTCGTTCCCAAAACCTGAGACTGTTTCAACATAAACCTCCGGTGGCTCTGCTTGACTGGAGTGTTCAAGTGAAAAATACCTAGGTATAACTGTCATGAAGCACGAACCTGCAATCACACCCCCGTCGGCAGCGACAGCCCCGGCGAGAGCGCTAGACGGGTCAATGCCAGCTGCTTGTAACAGTGATGCCACTTGTTGCAGTGATACCTCAATTGGAACACAACGGTCATCCGTAAATATAGTTGCCGTGTGAAAACAACGGTTTTTAGTGCAAACACAAAAAAATGTCTTTATGCCTTCCCGGGGGACGGTGGCGACTTCGAGCAAGAAGAAAAGGGCAGAGCCAAAAGAGCGGAGTTCTTTTTTTTCTCCCAATGGCTTATGCACCTGTGGACTGGAAATTGAACCTGACTGGCCCGATGAAGTTCCGGACACGCCCGACTGAGATGAAGTTCCAGACGCCTGCGTGATAATGGCTGTTTGTGCTCTGACAGTCAAACTATATTGGTTGCTAGTCTCGGTACCGAAATACATAAATTTAAAAACACTGAACAAATTATAACTGCAGAATATGAAGCACGATGACAACGAATGTGGCCAACACCTGGGAGGATGATCCCGACTGTGACGAAGAACCGGACTGCGATCCAGACTGCGAGCCTGAAAGTGGTTAACCGTAGGTATTTTTAACGGCACTTCACGGAGTTGTTCCGTTAAGTCACTCTGGGTATGATTAACCAATCAGTAAGAACTGACAAGCTCAGCGATCAGAGCATATGTACCTGCATGACCAACCTGATTGAGAACTTTGTGAACCGCTTTGACTCTGCGATTGCGAACTGGACTGCGAGTTTGATTGGGATTGGGAATTGGATTGAGAATTCGATTGTGAATTTTGTGAATTGGAGTTCTGAGAGTTCTGCGAATTCTGATTTTGGGAGTTCTGCGAATTCTGATTTTGTTGACTATTCTGATTCTGGTTCTGATTCTGATTCTGGTTCTGATTCTGATTCTGATTTTGATTCTGGTTCTGATTTTGATTCTGCTTATTCTGACTTCGTTGCTGTCGCTTGCGAGCTCGTTCTTTGCATTCCTCCAGCAAAGTGGGACTGGTATCGATGCCGAAGATTGTGAACGGCTGAAATATCGGGTTTCATCCATTTTGATTTGAAATTGTAGGTCGCAATTTTCTATTGTTTAGGCCGCTCTCTGACAAAAGCAAAAAGCAAAAAGCAAAAAGTTTAACGCACACTTTTTGCTTTTTGCTTTTGTCAGAGAGCAAAAGCAAAAAGTTGACTTTTTGCTTTTTGCTTTTTGCTTTTGTCAGAGAGCAAAAAAGCAAAAAGCAAAAAGTTGTGCAGCGCACACAAGCAGCAAGCATTAGCGTGTTCCAAGCCTGTGTAATTATTGATTTTCGGGTTTGTGCAGCCTGGTTTTGGGCGTAAAAAGTCATGATGACTTTTTGCTTTTTTTCATTTTTTTCTTTTTTCTTTTTCCCCCCGGCAAAAAGAAAAAAAAAAAAAGAAAAAATCCACCTTCTTCCTTTCGCCCCCAAAAAAAAAAAAAAAAAAAAAAAAAAAAATAGTTTAAAAAATTTTTTTTTCTTCCTTTCTTAGGGAGCGGCCTTAACAAGACATTTACCTGAAAGAACGCGTGCATCATGTCGACAATATCAGTGCAGTCGTAGCACTTGTCCGTGCAATTCTTCCCAGGAACCGTGCGAACGCGACAAACATTGAAGTTCACAATCAATGTGCTGCAAAAACAGATTGTGCATGAAGAATAGGCGGTTGGATTGGGTCTGATCAACTAGGGTTCTTCGGTGCATCACCATAGTTATTATGGATACCGTGAAGGCAGCTACATAACATTGTTTGGTCGTTAACTCAAATCGTCAGCTCTGGTACACAGTAATGCATGTGAGTTGCGTGCATTTGATGCGACAACGACTGCAGTCCCAAAATGATACTGCAACGATCGGAGAGTTACAGTCTGGTCTGAGTTAACCACAAGATTTGACGATCGGAAGTGACGACATGAATATCCAAGATGAAAACAACGTTTGCCGGTCGCATGCGCGCGCGCAGTAGGGAATTTTCGAAACGGTGTAAAGATCAGTTGGGCGTAAAGGTCGGCGTAAAGTTCGGTCGAAAGCTCGGTCGGCGTAGCTCGGTGTAAATATGAAACATTGCCTGTTATTAACGTGGAATGTTTCAAGTTTACACCGAGGTCTATCACACTGAGCTGTCGACCGAGCTTTCCACCGACCTTTACACCCAACTGACCTTTACACCGTTTCGAAAATATCACCCTAGAGCTAAGTTGCAGACGGCCGTTTCTGAGTGCGCGCCCCTCGCCAACTCACTCGTCGATGTGATACTGTTCAATGTCGCGAATCACCTCTCCATCAATCACATCCGGCCGTCTGTGTGCATCGGCGCGGAATCGCGGTCGTTGCACGGTCAACGTACGATTGGTGTCCGTGTAGTTGCCCGTCATTTGGCACGACACCGGTGTCAGACCCTTCGTCTCGCAACACATCACTTCGAATCTGCGAACGCAGACAGTCACAAACACGTGTTGATTTTGCACCGTGTTACCTATGTATGTAACTTTGAAGGCAAATCAATTGACATGGATTTGGCTTGGACCATGCTAAAGTACTTACAGCTTGCCTTCAAAGTTGATACGGTCCTATATACAGTTCCGGGTGCAATTCTAGGCTGAAAGTTGAAGTCGCGTGCACGCGCGTGCGAAACAGTGCAAAGTATAGGCAAAAGTCGAAGTAACTTCGCGTGCACGCACGTGCACGCGCGTGCGCTGGCGTGTGCTGCCTATCTTTTAGCACTAGGAAGTCGCGTGCACGCGCGTACACGCGACTTCAACTTTCAGCCTAGAATTGCACCCGGTACTGTATATATGTGCTCCAGATATTTCGAGGAGTCGTTCACTTAACAACAGTGCGGTGTATGGTTTTGGTTGGCTGTTTCAACCCGTCTTCACAGATGAACGGTCGCCAGGATATCGTCAGTCCGAAGGCACCTAATGGCCAAGTTGGTTCTGTGCGCGCGTGGGAGATTATTTTATATACTGTTTGTGCAAGCATGCACATTTCACCAGCACAGGTATACGATTCCCCGTGTACTGGTCTTCAGCACAAGTTCCAGTGTGCAACGTTAAAACAAAGCAACTAACTGCCGTCTGTCCAAATGCGGGTTCCACCAACTACGCCATCCGGCCACGTACCACAACTTGTCGGCGGGCATGTAGGGCCGATTCCACGGTTGCGTACAATGCGTCTTCCAGAAGCAGTACTGCAAAATCATATCAGCAAAATGTGACATCGTGATGTCATTCAGGATCGCATTGTTGCGTAATTCTTATTCCTATTATTATCATCAGTCATCATCAAATTAACGATTATCGTATAAGATGATATCCCGCGATATCATCATGTTGTGATGATGTTATATTAAGATATGGCGATCGGTTGGTTTTGCGTTAATAACTCGACATTTTGATTCAACCATTTCGCGATTTACTAATCTCGTAATTATTGGACGCTTTACCAACTTGTGCGTGTAGCTGTCCGAACAGCAACTTACGCATGCTTCGTAGGTGAGCTCGTGACACTGCGTGATGAACATGTAGTCCTTGTAGACTTCACGCGGCTTCACCCTTGATTTGCTTCGTACGCGTGCACTCGGCCGTTGTTGACTGCGTTCCACATTGGTCACACTCGGACGCGACCGCTGATGACGCGCGCCCTGTGCGCGACGTTGCGTGATCAGTCGGATACGTTCTTGGAAACGTTGGCGTGCCGTCAGTTGGGCTGCAGTTGCAAGGGCTTGTGATTGTGTGTGTGTGTGTGTGTGTGTGTGTGTGTGTGTGTGTGTGTGTGTGTGTGTGTGTGTGTGTGTGTGTGTGTGTGTGTGTGTGTGTGTGTGTGTGTGTGTGTGTGTGTGTGTGTGTGTGTGTGTGTGTGTGTGTGTGTGTGTGTGTGTGTGTGTGTGTGTGTGTGTGTGTGTGTGTGTGTGTGTGCGCACATGGTGTACACATACATAGGTTGGGCATTGTGCGTGAATTTTTTCTGTGAGCTAAGGTCTTAGTGACCAAGACAGATGAACCTTCTGACCAAAAGAAGGGTAGACTCCAGTTCAGGCAAGGAGAAGGCCACAGGCTCTGCATACAACGACAACAGACTTCGATTTAGACAATTTTGGCACAGATAAGTTCCACTAGGTCCAACTGTTATTGTATTGATAGGGTTCATAGTGGTCGTCAACGTTACCTCCACCAGCATCTGGATTCGTGGCTCTCACTCGCTCCTCAAAACGTTCGCGTGCGCTCAATCGTGCTGAAGTTGAGTTATTCGAGATCAGTTCATTTAGCATGCGGTTTTTCTCAAATTTTTCTTGAAGACCGTAGCCAACCGGTGTCAGTGTCGGGCTGTGCGTCCGTTGGTCCTTTTGCACTCGCTTTGTCTGACGGGTGATCCCTGAATCAAATTTCAACTTTATTTTCGAAATCGATAAGCCAGGGGGAAAATGAGACTACTCACTTCGGATGTTGTTTTCTGGCCGACAGGAACTGTTTTTCGTTCGCCGTCCGCACGTATTTGCGCACTGAATACAAATAGAAACCATCGGCGCAGATGTGCTGCTGTGGCGCGAACATTTTCAAGCCGTTACGAATGCCACCATCAGCTAGAAGGAAACGCAAACTACGCACGGTACGGCCATCGGTACCCTCGATCTAGTGAAAGCCAGAGAATGTTTCTGAACGACAGTATAATAGCTTGATCACCCAACTGCCGTTAACCTTTGTGTGTACCTGAGAAATTGGATAAAGCCCCCTCCCCGAATTAGCCCCCACTGGTTTTACAACATGTTTTTGTTGCAGATTAGGTCACTATAAAGAGGGTAGACTGTATTTGAATTCATGCTCTCCTAAAAGGAACAGTACAATCGCGGGAGGGGACCAAGACGTACTTTTCTGACTTGTCTTCCACTCCGGCCAGCCAAACGGATGCGTTTCGGGGATGGCACATTCGCCCCTGCGAGTCCCGTTGACGAACAGTTTGAGCCCCTTCAGCTTCTTCTTTCTCGCCCCCTGACACTTGTTTACTTCGTGTTCCACGGCTGGAAATTTATCTTTTATCATATGTTTTTATTGGGCTTATGGTGACGTGGTGAATTCTATGTTATACCTTTTGGCGGTTGGATCTTCCACTGACACACGCGTGCGCGGACATAGCCCTCCCTGGAAGAGTTGAAGCAGCATAGAAGCGCAACATTGTCCACTGCTTCCACCTAGCGAACGAAAGTGACTTGAAATGTCGGCAATGTATCAGTTATACTAACGATATCGACACGGCTTGAATGGCCTGCACTGGTTGCTTCGAATGATCCGTTTCAACCAACGTGTCCCAGGGCGCCAGTAGGAAACGCATCGGAGTGTAGGAACAGCGGCCAAGATCGGGAAACTTGTTTGGCGAATGACAGCATCGGAATTGCATGCTGAATTTATGAAAACCTTAATGTTCGGGCTTTCACACAAATGTATGGGGCTGTATAACTGGAAAACAATATTTGCCTCTTTTCAGATGTTCATGAAACACAGAAACTCCTCCAAAATATGCTTGTGTCACAGCCCTAAACAATATTTTGCACACAATCTTGCACAATCACGGGTCAAAGTTGACCCTTCGTTTAGAAAATCGCGTCTGCTGCATGAGCCAGCATGACGTGAGGCCGAAGGCCGCTTTCTGGTTCCAGCGGAGAGCGAAATTTCGCTCAGCGAAAAGAGCACAAAACCTTTTAATAGCAACATCATTATCGTTGCGCTTAATTAAGGACCACGAGTAACGAAAATGTTTCACAGTCTGCGATGGGTGAGTGAGATGAGTAATGACTCCACCAGCGGAGAGCGAAATCTTTTTGCGAAATTTCGCTGGTATTGGTCGCACAATGACTTTATAACAATTGGTCAAATTTTTTTCCTGAACCGTAAACAGGGAAAGTGACGGGGCAGTGACGTTACGTTGCGCGATCGCACACAAAACATGCAGTCACCAAAATGTTTCAGACCCGCAGCAACGTGGGTGCTCTGCTGGATTATTTTCAGGTGAAAATGTTTTCACAGTGGTTAAGAGTGACTGAACATGAAAATCAGGCTTCATTTGATGAATTCTTATATGGTCATTGTGCGACAAATATCAGAGAGCGGCTGAATCATCTGATTTTGAACTTTGACGTTGATGTTGACGGTTAGTTTGACCTTAATTTCAAAATTTCCCCCTATTAGCATGACTCTATTTGTTTTGTGAATTCCACCGGATACTGGTCGCACAATGACTTTATAAGAACTGGTCAATTTTTTTCCTGAATCGTAAAGAGGGAAAGTGACGGGGCAATGACGTTGCGTTGCGTGATCGCACACAAAGTATGTATGTAGTAAAGAGAATGTTTCAGACCTGCGGCAACGTGGTTGATCTGCTAGATTATTTTCAGCTGAAAATGTTTTGTGAGAATCACAAATAGCACAGTGGTTAAGAGTGACTGAACGTGAAAATCAGGATTGATTTGATGAATTCTTATATAGTCATTGCAATGCACATGTGCGACCAATATCAGTTGACTCACAATCTGGTGGGAGTGGACTGCTGCGATACAGACACAAGTCTGGTCTTGAATCCACCAATGTATTCGTCACACGTACAACTGGTGATGTGATCGTCAAGCAGCAAGTTCTCGTGACCCAACGCAAATGCGCGTTTGGTGATGCAGGCTGGGGTGCTGCGCTGCACATGGCATTGAAAAATTTCGGTTAGCTCGTTAGGTTGGATTTGTCAACCGACGAAATTGCCATGCATGTTGTTTGAAGAGTTACTGGAGGTCTTGGCTAAAAACACAAGAGTGTCTGACTTGTGATCTTCGCTTGACACAGGACGCGTCGAATCCTTTGTGACCATAGTGGGCCAATGAAACAAAATTCTGAGTGATGAAAACCACCGGCCACAAATTGTGTGTACTATGAGCCTCAGACCCAGGATAGAGCCAGTCTTAAAATCAAACCAAACTCAGACACAAACTCAACCCAACCCAAACTCATACCCTGCCCGGTGTTTCCTGGAATGCTCGACAGATTATCCTTATGCCGAAATCCTGCACCGTTTTGTTGTCGCTCGACGGCGGACCTTTCTCAAACCAGATGTCCGACGTAAAGTATCCAGGTGGACAATAGAAGCTTCCCTGTTTCGCCCCAATTGGGGCCTTGATTTCATGAACTGCCAGCTGCGACTTTGCGCCCTGGTACACCAGGAGTGATGTCAGGGTGCACAATAATGGGCGAAATTGATGCATGATAATTGGATACGCTGGAATGAACAAACTGAATATATCGCAGAAAGACCAAATCGAAAATGAAAAAGTTCATTTGCGAACGAGGTCAGTTTTATTAATTTCAGGTGGCAGCTCATCGTGAAAAGGCCAAGTGTGTGGGCAGAAGCCTTTTCGGAAAGGTGAACTTGCAAATGTCAATTATTGTCATCGTCATGCCAGTCAGTTTTTCCTTACATGTGGTGTTATACATATGTTGCAATGGAGCCGTAGAACTGAAAAAAGTGACTGACAAACACTGACTGACATGATAACGTCGCGTATCTTTGCATACATACATACAGGGTTGCATTAAAAAAATTTTTATTATCGAACTTTTTTTAACTTTTTTGAATTTTTAAATTTTTTTAAGATTTGCTTTTTTACTCCGGACCACAAAAATTTCGGTTCTCAATGTGAAAAATTGTCGAATTTTTTTGTAAGTATATTTGATTGTATTGAGAATATAGCAGTTCATACCGACCGGTTGTGTATTTACAAACGGGCAGTAACGAGGTGATGTTTTTTACGACGAGCGCGATAACGTGACAATTCGTGTTCGGGATAGTCTGTCCACCACAGGTTGTACTATGAAAGGTAAAGGCGTGTCACGGCCACGGGAAAGGTAAAAAACTGGCGCATTTCATTAGCAAGGTGGCATGAAGACAGCTGCATAACCCGCGGTTAGTGACCTCCGGCGTTTTTGCACGATAATAGTATGGTTTAAAAAAAATTTCTCTTTGGAACAACTAAATGCGCACGTCATGACGGCTATTTAGGTTGCCTAGTAGAGCCACAGACTGTCTAACAACATTGTAATGACATTGTACCGAAGTGAAACACAAGTGCCGCAGGCGATTTCGTGAGAAAAACAAGCAGGAACATGCACAAAAACATGCATTTGACAACAAAAAAGGGGAAGTAATAAAAAAAATTGTGAAATAATACAAAAAAGAACTTACTTTCCTAATTTTTAAAGACCGAAAAAGTTGCGAACTTCTTCGAAACACAAAATTTTTAGAAAGTTTTTTTTAAATTTTTTAAACCCAACCCTGTTGTACATACATAGGTATAGTCCGTCCACCAGCTCATGGCACTTTGTGTTACTGCTGGCTGGGTTGTTCCCTTCCTCCAGGTTCTAATGGAAGAGAAATTGAGTGTGACCGATTTTGCAAAAGAACTGAAAAGATAACAAAATGTGTCGAAAAAGATTGAATTCGATCCAACTTGAAATTAAATTAAATTAAAATCGATAAAACACGTCGATTTCATAAAAACTACAATCTAGGAGAAAAAATAATTTTTTTCGGAAACTCAATTTCTCTTTCATTAGAACGTGGAGGAAGGGAACAAGTTCGCCAGCAGCATCACAAAGTGACATGAGCTGATGGACGAACTATACCTAAACACACACGCAGCTAATGTAAGAGAAATGAAGAAGCCATGTGGCCTAAAAATTGGAGTTGAGGATTTGTTTTGCGTTATTCTCAATAGGCAATTATCAATGTGGCTTAACATGTACAGTAGTTCCAATTTGTCGCGGTATCGAGCTTCATCTACAAGGTACTGTACCTTCAGACATGTACTGCACAATAAGAGATTGCAAACAACACGTCATAGAACAAAAGGATACACAGAAAAATAAAGACGGCATAATTTGATCAAGTTTGCTAAAAGGTATTCCACCGTCTGTCTGGAACGATGCGGTGCTGGTGTTGCAAACGTACCATAATGACCATTTCAGCAAACTAAATAAAATAAATGAATAATGTAATGCTGTTATGCAACAACCACTAAATTTAATGTTTGCACTGATCTAAAAATGTAAAAATTGCAACCACATTTCATATATTTCTAATTTTCTCCACATCACACATACTGTAGCACGGGCATGCTTCGTTGTGATTTGTTTCTGTTTTTGTATGGTGCAAAAAAACAACCTTGTTTTTATTCTCTGACGTCAATTACTGTATTTACAAACTACTGTACACACTTCAATACCAGGGTTGTTTCAAAAAAAAGTGGTTAGTTAAAAAAATTTAAAAAAAAATTATTTTTTTTGAAACTCAGATTTTGCTTTTTTTTAATAAAAAAAAGTTGCCCAAAAAGGGCTGAAATGACCAAAAATGGCCTTTTTCGAGGCCAAAAATTGGCACTTTTTTCCTGTGGACGGGACAATTTTTCCAAAATCGCGCCTGCGGCGCCCTGTTTCGTCCCCAAATCCGTACAGGGAAGCGCGGGGCTGGTCTTTTATAGTGATGTGGCACCGATAATGTACTACTGCATGCTACTACACTTGTATATATGCAAGTCTGGTGCAAAACCGGGCGCGCGAAGTCGATCTGACACGCAAGATTTGGGCTGTAATCGATATTTTGATGGTCGTATACCAGATATACGGCATTGCATGCATTAAAATACGTTGTACTGCATGCTACAATACATTAGAGTAACATCGTTAGTCAACATCAACCTCAGACTGGTCGGAGACCATAGAATCTGCACAATACTAACGGGTGTCACCACACAAGTTGGGTCTCAGGCGAAAATTTTTCAATTTTTGAAAAATATGTTGTATCGATTTCATTTATCCTGAAACGTCGTTTGCAACACTTTTTCTAATAAAAATAATTTTTGTCAAAAAAAATCAAAAAAAATTTTTTTTTTAAAAAAGCTCGTTAATAAAAAAATTTTTTTTCAACCCTGTTCAATACCAGGGGCAAACTTGTTTAGCAATATGTGCCTGTTTCGATTGTTTCTACCAGTGTCGTCTGCAAAATTAAACCAAGTGTGTACATGTGGTTTGAACTCCAAAGAAATTATCGTGTGGGAGGAACTTGCGTTGTGCACGTGTGTATGTAGATGCGCATGCTTTTGCTGAAAACATTGTGCACGTCTTATGTATTTCAGTTTGATACATCGCCAATTAACGAAATGTGCATGAACATACGTAATTCATTTACCATGCATCAGACATGTGAATTCGGTCATATTAAAATTGAAAAAAATATCTTCGTACCGTATACTTTCTCCATCAGAAGCTCCGGGCTTTTATTTTTTCGGCACAACCTGGGGGGCTTCCATATTAGGAAGGGGTTTTATTTCTTCAGGTGCATTTGGGAAAACACAACGTGTAGTAGGTAGTATTTAGTAGCCACTCAAGGGCGGATCCAGGGAGCACAGGCACCATGGCCCCCCTTTGGTCCAATTGGTCCCTGAAAGGGCCCACCGTTTCGGAAGGAAGAAGAAAAACACCTCTAGACAGCAGGATTTTCACTCTGATACACTTCAAAAGTCCAAAGTCCAAAAATCGGGAGCTTAGCGCGTCATATACACACATTTTCCATGAATTTGGCTTTCGCGCGCGTAAAAATGCCAAAATGCGCATCGGGCGCATTATCACATTTTGTAAATTTGGTGTAAAAAGCGCGAAATTCTAAACAAGCACCAGCTAAAAATGACTTTTCAAAAATGGTACAAGCGCTAGATAAAAATGACTTTTTGGATTTGGACCCTCCCTTGGCCAAAAGGGGGATGCCAGTGTAACCAAGGTACTAGGTTGAGATATTGAGTGAAGCATCATGTAATGACTAAGAAACCTTCAAAAACAAATCGAAACTTTTTTCAGCGTAACAATCTCCACTGACCGATATTGTTGTGAAATAAAGCAATCTGGGTGCTAGACCAGCAGACAACCGTGGTCGTCTGTCAAATCGGCTTCTATGTATAAGAGTTAGACGGTTATGCATTAGTTAGTTATATTAAGAAATGGCATACAGTATATACTGGAGTTTTTATACATTAGTTAGTTAAATATACTGGAGTTTTCCACATGTAGTCCTGGGGGCTCTAAGGGGAGACTGGTGGAAACTGGGCCCTCCCGACAAGAAAGAAAAAATCCCATCAGAGTTCCCTCGAGGACAAACTGGGTGTTTCCAACACCACTAACAGGGACATTCTTTCTAGAATAGCTTTTCGACATTTTTGGACTATGTTTGAATCTCATAATGACGGTAGTCATCTGGTAAAAATAGCGGAGTGGTGCGATATTTTGATACATGATACATGATACACTGACCTGGCGATTTTGTGAAGTTTACTCTTGATTAAAAATATGACGGTCCAGAAAAAAATATATCAAAAAAAATTTTCCACTTAGATCTCCCGAGTGCTCCATTCGGAGGGGGTAGGCTTCATGTGGACAACTCCGGTAACTGAAAACCATGATCACAAAGACGTGGACCGCTGGTTTTTAGTCATTAAGTCTAATTCCTCTCGTGGGAAAATCCGCTTGATACAACCTGTTCACTACAAAAAAGTTCGTGAATTAGGTACATACTGTAGCTACAGAAACAGTGACTGTATGTTTACAAGCCTTTATGTATCGTGAGAAAAACCATCCGTTTGGCTTTGAGTTACGTGAAACATCCTATGATCAAGCTAAGCACAACTGTATGTGGTTGGATCTGTGCTCCATGATCCTGGCGATCCCGTGGACGTAGCAGGACAGGTGATGGTGGTTGTCGCTGGGGACATTGTCAGTCCGCCTGAAGTATCGCTACAGATTCGACAAGTTTAAGCTCAGTTTGCATCAAACTTTAGCATTTGCAGCTGTGTAAGCTTTCGTCAGGCGCAAATTGGACTTATAATTTTTACACCTTGGCACATGAAACATCCGCCAGATGGTTAGAATTCGACCATTTGCACCCTGCATACTTAGGTAGTCATTTAGCACTTAATCTGATGCTGTTAGGTAAAAAAATGTTATGTCTTGTTATTGCCAATTAATTTTAAATTTTGATTTTAAAATTAAACAAAGATTAACACCATACCTGAGCAGGACAGCGTGACACTGGTGCCGACAGCAACAAAAGTGCCGGTTGGTGAGTAGTTGACTGAAGTTGTCGTCGACCACGAGTCACAGCCAGTGCACACCAGACTCGCGTGGATGGCGGATGCGGTGAACACCGGACAACCTGCAACACCGGCAGTGTTCTTTTGGTATATGGGATAGTATTACCTACATGTATGTCCACTAAATGTTGAGTCGACCAAATCGAACATTCCACACGTTATTTACATATTGTTTTTGTGGCAACGAAATGTCTGGTGGTCTTGACCGTTAACAAGTCAACAAATGTTGGTCTTATATTTTAAAAAAATGCTGCTTCAAACGGTTGGGTCTTTTTGCTCAGCATTTTGAGTGAGAACCTGCAAAGCATGCGGTGTAAAGGTTCGGTAACTGCAATCGGGCGTCAACGACCTCAGGCTACGACCACCACCGGAAATGGGCGGATGGCGTGTGAATGATTTGAACATTTCCCAGTTGTTGTGCACATTGCGAACCCAATGACCAGCTGACGAAATTTTGGGGCTTTTCTAAACACGGAGCTGGCAGTCTGTCGACCCGGTCACGTCTGGGCAAAAGCTCAATAATCAACTGTCAGCTGCTGCGAACTGACCGACTACGCGACACAGCAAGTCCATGTCCGCTTCAGGTGACCATTTGTTTTGGCCAAATGCGCACTGCGCATCTTCAACAGCCAGGTTGCCTGACAAATCCGTGTCGGCCGCCGTGGCTGCAATTCAAGCACAATTCTGGTCATTGGTATTTTTGGCTAATGGTTTTGTCGTCAAATCATGTCGTCAAACAAAGTCGTCGAACACA
The DNA here is from genome assembly GCA_030248065.1 of Rhynchonema sp. JSB1_4. Lineage (NCBI taxonomy): Eukaryota > Metazoa > Nematoda > Chromadorea > Monhysterida > Xyalidae > Rhynchonema > Rhynchonema sp. JSB1_4. The sequence continues at coordinate 27,622 of JASAMV010009156.1, forward strand.
TGAGCCCCAAATGAGCGCGAAAACTAATACATGTGTTCGACGACTTTGTTTGACGAGATGATTTGACCACATTACTATAAGCCGGTTTAGAAAAGTTCAGAACCAAAGCCAAACAATTGACTTACCAAGTACATACCATTTTGCACCGTTTGTGCCGCACGAAATATCGACTTTCCCAGTTGATACGATGTTTCCGCTGGTGCATTGAAGCCCGTCCGTGTAAGTGCGCGCTGTTTTGGGCTCGGCACCAGCCCCGAACTTGGTGGGACAGGCTGAATCACATTATACAATACAAAAACTGTGAGTTCACCATCATTCTGGTACATACTGTACCTCAAAGCTGCACTCAAACCTGTGCGGATAATGCCTCAGCGTTCGTTAGTATGGATATGCAGTCCGTATATGAAAAAAAGTCGCTCCAAATGGAAAGGGAAGAAAGTGTTGACAACTAACTGCTCGAGCCGTCACCGGTTGCGATACAACTGTAGATGGACAGGTCCTGCGTCCAACTGCCGTCATTTTGACACGTGGCCGTGTAGGTGGTGCCTTCGGTGGGACACGTGTTTGCCGTACCAGCAGCCAGCGCTGCCAGATCCACCAGTGCACTGCCGGCAGCGCATTGCACCGTTGCCACTGATGTTTCAGGCGCCGTCGTGTCCGTATTCTGTGCCAGACTGTAGGTGATCGTGGCTTTCGTGCCGGTTGTCGGCGTAATCGGTGTTATTGCGGTGCATGCTGCAAATGAGTATGGGCTGAGAACAGGCCGAAAAAGCACGATTCAGAGCTTATGCAATCAACGTTTCAAATTCTTTTCGCAAGGCCCAACAAAACATGAAGGCAACTATGTATGGTCACTACGACACCACAGCTGAACTAACGGCAAGTCAAGGATAGGAACAACTGCCGTACAGGCATTCAAACTAGATACGGCTTCCGTTGTGTTGTGTGTGAAGCAAGCACTGTGTGTAAGCTCACTTGGACATGTGACGGCCGCATTGCAGTCTTGTGTCTCCGTCAACGTTGGACACGCAGCACCACCGCCCACTTGCGCCGTTGTAACGGTTCGGGTTCTGGTCTGGGTTCCGGTGGCACACGTCTTTGAACAAGTGCCGTACGCCGACCATTCCGACACAACACAGTCCACTGAATATGAAAAAATTGCATGACATACCTATACAGTGGGGTCAGGAATACACTCGGATATAATGACGCATTCTGAGAGTATTTCTGAGTACAGTCTTTGGGACGGGCACGCCCGCATCAAATTTACCATCGCAGGTTGCCAGATTGCATGTTTGTGTCTCGGTGAGTGTCGTCGGACAAGCGTCCCCTCCATTTGATGCTTCAGTTGTGATCGTGCGTGTTCGTGTCTGCGTGCCGTCACCACACGTCACACTGCACGAACCCCAATCACTCCAATCAGACACCACGCAGTGCACTGGAAAGGGTATAATGGTGATTGGGCAAGGAGAAGTGAGCGATGATATTAAAGGGTCTCCGCCATATATATGCGACCGAAACCGATCTCAATGAGACTCGGCACCGTAAGTGGGCTTGGTCCAAAACACTCACGGCCAAGAAAGTTTTTTTATATGAAGTAGGCAAGAAAGCCCGTATATAATGCTATTCAGGCAATCAATGACTATTTTTCCACCGCTGATAAGTTTCGACAAAAGCTCGCTCAACTGTGGTGAACCTCAACTTTTTTGCCATTTTCTGTGGTTCCCAAGCACTCTTCTATCTCATATTTTCCTATTTTAGTAACAATGTACCGAGGTGATATATGGCACGCTAGATAGTAAAAATATAATTGTTGTTAATTATGTGCAAATCTAGGTTGGTCCAGCTGCATCCTTGGAGGTACGAGCAATAAATGAGTTTTACACAAAATTCATAACTTTAGCAAATTTTCGCTTCCGTCATATTTTTAGCCTACCTACATTTGTGACGGATTTGTGGCCTTTGCTGTCCGATGAAGCCCCAACGTTGTTGTTGTTTATCGATCAAAATCCAAAATTCTATTTCTAACGTATCCTGAGAAAAATCGGTTACCGAAAAATCATGTTAAGTGAAGGCACCGCAGACGCTGGTCCTGTTGTAAGCCCAAGTCCAACGCATGGACCTCAATTAACACGATTTTTCTCAAGATACGTTAGAGCTATAATTTTCAATTTTGATCGATAAACAACAATAACGTTTGGGCTTCATCGGACAGCAAAAGCCACAATTCCTACCCAACTGTAGATAGGCTAAAAATATGACGGAAGTGAAAATTTGCTAAAATTATGAATTTTGTGTAAAATTTATTTATTGCTCGCACCTCCAAGGATGCAGCTGGACCAACCTAGATTTGCACATAATTAACAACAATTATATTTTTACTATCTAGCGTGCCATATATCACCTCTGTACATTGTTACTAAAATAGGAAAATATGAGATAGAAGTGTGCTTAGGATCCACAGAAAATGGCAAAAAAGTTGAGGTTCAAAACAGTTGAGCGAGCTTTTGTTGAAACTTACCAGCGGTGGAAAATTAGTCGTTGATCGCCTGAATAGCATGATATACGGGCTTTCTTGCCTACTTCATATAAAAGCTCTGTGTGCTTTCTATGTGACCGGAAAATACAACGAAAAATTTTTTTTCGAAAACTTACGTGGTTTTGGCAAAATAGCGCGAGCTGTGGTAGTGCTAAAAAAGTGAATGTGGTTCTAAATTAGACCCAAGGCGTTTATGAAAGATTTGTGAACAAACTGCACGCAAAGAATATGCGAAACAGATCGATATTTTAATTTCAAGGTGCTGAGGTAGGGTCAAAATTTTTTACCTTTTAGCCCTCCTGGCTCAGACAGGGAGCTGATATGGGGAAAAACTTTCTTGGCCGTGAGTGTTTTGGACCAAGCCCACTTACGGTGCAAAGTTTCATTGAGATTGGTTTCGGTCGCGTATATATGGCGGAGCCCCTTTAAGCTGGAGTTATACCATTTTGGGTTTGTAGACAATGAGGACAAATTTTTGTTTGAATCATATTTTGTGACAGCGTTGGATCACTAATTTCGACCAGCGTAAAAGTTGTTCGCCTGCACCAAACAAACAACTTTTACGCTGGTCGAAATTAGTGCTCCAACTCCACAAAGTATGATTCAAACAATATTTTGTCCTCATTGTCTACAAGCCCAAAATGGACTAGTATAACACCACCTTTTCATGAATCACAACATATGAGGTGGTCCTAGGTATAAGTGGTGGTTAGTTGGATGGTCACGGCA
>JASAMV010009159.1:0-15376 GCA_030248065.1 Rhynchonema sp. JSB1_4
AAAGAGCAGGAGCTGAAAAGAACAGTCAGATGGATCCCGAGGTAATCAACTAACCTGTTTGCAAAATCGTAGAAACTCGATCGTGTACTGTTTGCCGACGAAACAGACAACATGTGCATGACCAATAGTTGGACCTTTGTGTGTGTGTGGCATGACATTCGATGACGAGGTCTTGGCAATAAACTCGTTTATGCATCTAAGTCTTCAAACATCGCTAACCGTATCGGTTTGCCGCGTATTACCGCCATGATGTTGCTTTCTCCGCCCGAGAATGTCATAGCAGAGACTGAGAAAACTGTAGATCACAAATGCTGCAACAAAATACATAATTTTAAAAATGAAATAATTATTGTGCAAAACACCGATAAATATTATTTAGTATAAAATAGCGTGCAAGTCAGTGTGGCATGGCAGTGAGTTTTGCCCGTTTTATCCCGTTTTCGCAGATCGCCGGTGCATCAGTTGTCATACATCTGACGGGCATGCAAAAAAAATAAACAATTCCGAGCAGATCAATGCAGCCGACACCGACCTTCATACGCGTCCCTAATCGAATTGAATATAATGTAGACATGTCGCCCGGTCGAGAAGAACAACAACGACAGCCACGAATCGAACGAATAAATGGGTACGATGAAGAGAATTCGGACGATCCAGCGTTGCTCGCTCGGACAGCTGTACCAACGCAGATGTTGATAGATCTGGCAAAGATGGTTTGATTGTTAGATGTTGTTGTTGTTGTTGTTGTGGTTTTGCAGTGTCCGACATGTTTGCTTGAATGCCGTGCTCAACCGGCAGAGTATCTACATATAGAAGTGTGTATCAATTCCAGCTCCATATCTGGGGCCAACAGCCATACGGTGTCGTCATGGTTTTTTTTCAAGCAAATTAATTAAATCTTCGCTCACTACATCTTTTGCCGCTAGAAAAGAAAGCAAGAGGCCTCACATTTTCACAAGATCTCGCATCTTTCACTCAGATTTCATGCTACATATCAAAAATTATACAAACGGCAAACCCAAACTAAAGAAAGGATAACTAGTCCATTCCCCGCACTGCGTATGTGAACACAATATTGCACAATATTACACACAACAATACTGTGTTTGATCAGAACAACACAACCCAGCCCACGCACGCGCACACCGCCACTCTCCGTTCTTTGCTGAAAAATCACCAATAAAATGTTACACGTGTCTTGCCAGCCGCGAGCCAAGTCAACGCAATATCATAATTTGGAGGAAGAAGGTTTGTGCGTTTCCGACTTTTGTGTTCAATTTCAGTCTGTTACACTCGCACAGGAGAGACGCGGTGCGCAAGTTTGAGCTCTCTGCGGCTGCACGTGTACGCAACCCGCACGTTCTCGGCAAAGCAAGAAATAACACAACAAAAAGTTGATGTGCACGCAGTTTTATATTCATGTTCATTTCAAATCAGATGCCATACGCAGCACGTGTTCTTGTTTGTGGTAGTTCTTGGTTTTGTTTTGAAATTTTGATTATTCGGTCAGACAGACAACTGCTGCCGCAAAGCCAACGTTTATATGTTTGCCATTCTGTTCCAGCAATCGTCATCTATAAGATAAACTCACTCCGCTCCCCTGGCTGCGAATGCACAAACAAAACATTATTGCGTAAACCAACTACACAGATATTGTTTTGTTCATTCTTTCAATTTACCAACAAATTAGCCCGGGTCGACGAATTTGGCGCCCGGAGGAAAAGGCCAATTTAATGTCAGCGAGGACCTTTCCTGTGCCGCTCACAAATTTTCATTTCTCAATTCGATCATCAAGGTTATTGCTGGTACAGAAACCATAGGCTTTCAGCTTAATACATAAATGAGCCTTGAAAGCAGAGATAACGATTCAAAACAAAACATTTGGCCAACATATACTCAATCCATCAGTTCCAAAAAACCACTGCTTGTGCGTGTGTGTAGAAACATAAAATAGCACGCTCCGAAAGAGCACATACTAAACTAAAGAGCACGCTGTATCGATTTTGTACCGGCGGCGAGAACACAGCAGAGAAGCATATGTGCACGTTTCGTTCATGCGCGTGTGGTTTCGTTGCATGTGTGCGTGCAAGCGAAATATGGAGGGGGCGTTGGATGGGTCCAGCCAGCTGGCTAGCTATCTCGCAGGCATGCATGCAGCTGACTGACACGAAACCATCACGGTCTTGGTGTGCTATGTTTTACAAGCAAGCCGCATGCGTGTAGACATAGTACCTGATATCAAACAGATAGCTGCCGGTAAGGGAAAGAGTGGGATGTGCGTACAGTTTTAAACGTGGCACATTTATGTGCACGCGTGTGGACGGTGCTTCTTTGCTTTCATTGAATGAAACCTACCAGGTTCGTGTGATGGTTGCTTCGGTGTGGGTAGGTGAAGGGGCTAGAAATGCTAACTGACCTGGATAGTTTTTATGCTGTTCAGCTGGCTCGGTCAGACTCAAACTCAAAAATAGTTGCACATTGTGCTTTTATGGAGCAGTGGTTTTGGTCTCCCATCCCCAGAAACAGACACAAGTTGGTAGGCGTAATTAATGGTGGGCTGCTGCTTACTAGCCAAAGGCATGTTTTTATCTGGGCATGTGAACTTGCTGTTTGTACGAATGTTGTGTTTGCAAGTCGGGCCCAGTCTAGTCTTTGCTCGGTTTTATGTTCTTTCCTCACATCGCCATAAAAAGACGCGATTTATACGCGCGGTGCACCGGCATACATGATATGCCATAAGCCATCGGGGCTGTTGTGTGTATGTGCGTGGGTGTGCTTTTGTAATCACTTTGGTGCAAAGCTGGAATAAATGTGCGAGACGATCGGAGGGGGGTTCTTGTGCTTTTTCGCATTTTTTGAGGCTGGGATTCCGTTGAGTATATGTTGGCCAAATGTTTTGTTTTGAATCGTTATCTCTGCTTTCAAGGCGAAAGCCCACTGGTTCGGGACCAGCAAATAACGTTGATGATTGAATTGAGAAATGAAAATTTGTGAGCGGCACAGGGAGCTTGACATTAAATTGGCCTTTTCCTCCGGGCGTCAAATTTGTCTAACTGGGCTAATTTGTTGGGTAAATTGAAAGAATGAACAAAACAATATCTGTGATTGGTTCTACGCAATAATGTTTTGTTTGTGCATTCGCAGCCAGGGGAGCGGAGTGAGTTTATCTTGAGATACCACGATTTGCTTGGAACAGAATGGCAAACATATAAACGTTTCTTGGCTTTGCGGCAGCAGTTGTTCTTGTCTGACCGAATAATCCAAAATTTCAAACAAAACGAAGAACTACCACAAACAAGAACACGTGCTGCGTATGACATTGATTGAAATGAACGTGAATATAAAACTGCGTGCACATCAACTTTTTGTTGTGTTGAATCTTGCTCCGCCCAGAACGTGCGGGTTGCGTACACCTGCAGCCGCAGAGAATGAACTTGTGCACTGCGTCTCTTCCTGTGCGAGTGTGACAGACTGAAATTGAACACAAAAGTCGGAAACGCACAAACCCTTTCTCCAAATTATGATATTGCGTTGACTTGGCTCGCGGCTGGCAAGACACGTGTAACATTTTATTGGTGATTTTTCAGCAAAGAACGGAGTGGTGTTGTGCGCGTGCGTGGGCTGGGTTGTGTTGTTCTGATCAAACACAGTATTGTCGTGTGTAATATTGTGCAATATTGTGTTCACATACGCAGTGCGGGGAATGGGAATGAGTTATCCTTTCTTTAGTTTGGGTTTGCCGTTTGCCAGGTAATTTCTGATATGTAGCATGAAATCCTGAGTGAAAGATGCGAGATCTTGTGAAAATGTGAGGCCTCTTGCTTCCTTTTCTAGCGGCAAAAAAGATGTAGTGAGCGAAGATTTAATTAGTTTGCTTGAAAAAAAACCATGACGACACCGTATGGCTGTTGGCCCCAGATATGGAGCTGGAATTGATATATCCACAATGATACTTTGCTGGTTGAGCACGGCATGCAAGCAAACATGTCGGACACTGCAAAACCACAACAACAACAACAACAACATCTAACAATCAAACCATCTTTGCCAGATCTATCAACATCTGCGTTGGTACAGCTGTCCGAGCGAGCAACGCTGGATCGTCCGAATTCTCTTCATCGTACCCATTTATTCGTTCGATTCGTGGCTGTCGTTGTTGTTCTTCTCGACCGGGCGACATGTCTACATTATATTCAATTCGATTAGGGACGCGTATGAAGGTCGGTGTCGGCTGCATTGATCTGCTCGGAATTGTTTATTTTTTTTGCATGCCCGTCAGATGTATGAGGATCATCACCACATAAATAAAAAACAAAAATACAAAAAAAACAAAAAAAAAAACAAAAAAAAAAAAAAAAAAAAAAAAAAAAAACAAAAAAAAACAACTGATGCACCGGCGATCTGCGAAAACGGGATAAAACGGGCAAAACTCACTGCCATGCCACACTGACTTGCACGCTATTTTATACTAAATAATATTTATCGGTGTTTTGCACAATAATTATTTCATTTTTAAAATTATGTATTTTGTTGCAGCATTTGTGATCTACAGTTTTCTCAGTCTCTGCTATGAGTATCTGGGCGGAGAAAGCAACATCATGGCGGAAATACGCGGCAAACCGATACGGTTAGCGATGTTTGAAAAGAAACACAAACTAGTTTATTGCCAAGACCTCGTCATCGAATGTCATGCCACACACACACAGGTCCAACTATTGGTCATGCACATGTTGTTTGTCGGGCAAACAGTACACGATCGAATTTCTACGATTTTGCAAACAGGTTAGTTGATTACCTCGGGATCCATCTGACTTGTTTTTTTCAGCTCCTGGTCTTTATTCTAGATTGGACTTTTTTGATAACGGAATTTAAAAAACCACATTCCCAGGCGACTCTGCAATTCTGTTTCGTCAAACCGACGATGGCGGTGCTGACGGTGACGTTGACGTTGCTGGGCAAATACGAGGAGGGAAACTGGTCGTGAGTGAAGATTTTGAGTGTTTTCATTTCCCAAAAGAACCTGACGCACTCTCAAATGGAGACGTTCTTGCCTTCCGTTTCCATGCCTTCAATTGGTCCTCTCCACATCCACATATCTGTCATAGCTGACTGTTCTTCGCGACTTCGGGCTCGTAATTGTTCGCAGGATTTAGTTTGGGTGATTTCGACCACGAAGATCAATATTTTCAAGGTAACAAACAATGCTGGTCAAATGAGTCGACGGGCCAATAGATTTGCCAGTTGATGGTGAACACTTTTAAGGTGGAGTTATACTTGTCCATTTTGGGCTTGTAGACAATGAGGACAAATTTTTGACATAATCATATTTTGTGATAGAGCTGGAGCACTAATTTTGTTCATTTGGTGCATGGGAACAACTTTTACGCTGGTTGAAATTAGTGATCCAACGCTATCACAAAATATGATTATAACAAAAATTTGTCAAAAAAAGTTATTAACGTGGAATGTTTCAACTTCACACCGAGGTCTACACACTGAGCTGTCGACCGAGCTTTCCACCGACCTTTACACCCAACTGACCCTTACACCGTTTCGAAAATATCACCCATTGTCTACAAGCCCAAAATGGACAAGTATAACTCCAGCTTTACTCTTCGATGAAGTTTGAGTGCGTCAGATGCAATAATTCAGTCATGACCAGGGACGTAAACAATCAGCAAACGAAATAAATAATCAATTTTGCATCTTCAAATCAAAATCGGTCAAAGTACATATTCAAGTGCCGAAAAACACCAAACTCCAAATCCATGCTGAGAAGTACAATAGTACCACGAGAACGATGATTTGCCACAAATACACTGTCGGCGGTTCGAACAAGCTCGAAACGAATGACGGTAGCAGAAAACTGTCACTGGTAGCCATGTCATTCTGATCGGTTGATGAAGTTGAATGCGACGCACCCATTGGCTGCGGCGTTGTTGGCCCGATCGCTGATTGGTCGACGGTTACGGTGGTGCGGGTGTGTGGCTTGTAGAGTCGATTCTGATCGATTTGTAATTGACATGGCTCGTTGGCGGTGGCGGACGAATCCTGGATTTTGGGGCGTTTGTTGTCTCAACAGTCATAATCAAAATCTTTAAACGAACAAGACGAGGATATACAATGTCAACCTGAATCTTGACAAATTTCGGTTTGACGATGTGCATTGACACGTTGTTGGCATGTCGCCAAATGTCGGCCAGACCTTGGTCCTGATCATCAACTATTGATTGTGCCTGATGACAAATTGAGTGTTGATTTGAAACAATAACGTATCGGTTTGCTGCATCCGCATGAACAGCCATGAAAGAAAATGACATCAAATTGAACGAGTGGCTTGCGGCCGCTCGCCAAAATGAATACTGTTGTGCTTGTGCCGTTCACGATCAAACATCTGCTGCCTGTCAAAGGTCGCTTTGCTGTACTCCTCAGCTTAGTGTAGTGTGGCTACACCAAAAATGAAGGGCGGCGACCAATTTTCACGTCCAAATCTTGACGAAAATGCACCCTAAGACTCTAGTTTCGCGCATAGCGCGCGATGTTTCGCCTATTTGTCGTCAAATACACGAATTTTATGAGGGTCGCATGTTTGATATTGCTGTGCCCGGGTCAATCGTACCTGTTTGGCGGTGACGAACAACGTCTGCAGCACCAGTCGCGCGTTGTGCTCGGTCTTCAGCTTGGGATGCAGATTACCGGTGGTCTTGGCTGGTGGTTGCCAGATAATGGTGAGCTCGCACGTGGCATTTGCGTCGATGATGCCTGATGTCGCAAGCAAACGATGTCAAGATCGTTTTGGTGAATTGCCGGGCATTCGCGCGGACAGTGTCCCCGAGTGCAACAGGTATTGGTCGCACAATCAGACTAAATCAGAATTTATCTTCCCTGATCTTCAGGTTCAACCTTAACCACTATGCCACTTGTATTTTTGACAAAACATTTTCAGCTAAAAATAATCTAGCAGATCAACCACGTTGCCGCGGGTCTGAAACATTCTCTTTAATACATGCTGTGTGTGCGATCGCGCAACGCAACGTCATTGCCCCGTCACTTTCCCTCTTCACTATTCAGGAAAAAAATTTGACCAATTCTTATATAGTCATTGTGCGACCAATATTATGCTGAATTGTGCCGCATCAAAATGACTGCTTTGGTTGCCCGTTTCGACCTTCTCCCGCAGGCAGGCGGTGCGGGGATCATGATCATCATCAGCACAATAGCACCAGACAGCCAAGTGACCTCAAATAAGGTCACGAGGGCGATAAAGCGACTCAGCTGACACTGACTGACCCACCGGTGGCAATTGGTCGAACAGCGAACAGCGTCGGTCGATTGCTCTTCAGTTTGAACAGCACCGCCCGTTCGGTCACATTGGACAGACGCAGCGCTAGTTGACACTCTTCGTTCGGATCTCCGTTGAATATTGCTGTGAAATCGCCGGAACTCGACGTGCTGAACGCACGTAATCGCGTTACTTTTGCAAATTTTCGGATCTTAGGTGTCATAAACGTGGTTATCAGTGAATTCTTCGTCGTTTGAGCTCAATTTTTTGGCCTTTTCATACGGTTTCGGCATGATTTGTTGCCTGTCAGTGGCGCAACAGCTGAATGAAACATCACCTGTGCAGACTTTCCGGCACGTTGCTGATCGGCGGCGGTGTTTCGCTGTTGTGTTCGTGCGCTGGTTGGGACATGATGCTGATGACTGACAAGATCGCGTCAAAATTCGTGTGAGGAAATCTGTGAAATTTAGTGAATCGTAAAAACTGAAACCGCCTCTCAGTTCAAATTGAGTGACGTCGTTGAGATGATATCGGTTAATATTGGGAGGACAGAACACAAACTGCGGGCGCAAAGACGAGTGAAACTTGTGATTAGCCGGAAACAGCCTAACCGAAAGTTCATTTAAAATTGCGGTTTGTGTCCGTCGGTCCGGTTAATTTATCTTTGATTAAAAAGCAATAAACAAAACGACCAGTCAGTAAATAATACAAGGCTGTATCACGTTCAATATGGTTTGATCGGCTCACACCATCAGATCACCCAGGCGACATTCCGTCAGTGATCCCTCCCACAGAAACGCGTAGATCGACGGGTGGCCGGACAATTCAGCAAAGCACATTTGAGCAAGACCACTTTGAGCAAGTGAAAAAGAGCAGGGCCAAAAGAGCAGAGCACTTATTTTGTTCCAACGGCTTACGCTTAGGCTGATATTGGTATCAGGCTTAGGCTTAGCCTTAGGCTTACACTTAAGATTAGTTTTGTGTTTGGGCTTAGGCTTAGGCCTATTCGTTTTTAGGTTCTGCTCTTTTGGGCTCTGCTCTTTTTCACTTGCTCTAAGTGGTCTTGCTCAAATGTGCTTTGCTCAATTGCCCGTCCGCCGATCGACGATGTCAAACCAAGCAAAATTAGTAAAAAACGCTCATTCTCCGACTTGTTGCAGAGCGAACGAAGGCTATCTGTGGATCACGATCGTCTACAACGTGTCCGTCTCGCTGGCACTGTACGGCCTGTTCCTGTTCTACACGGCCACCAGGGACATGCTAAGTCCGTACAGTCCCGTGCTGAAGTTCCTCACCGTCAAGTCCGTCATCTTCTTGTCGTTCTGGCAAGGTTCGTGTGATTGTTCTTACATCTCCATTAACATTAAAATATTTTTCTTTTCGTTATAATTTCTTCCGTTCGCAACTGATCTTTTGCCTACTCTCGCATCCTCGTGTTTTTTTTACTTTAATGAATCTGTCATGGAATTGTTTGGACAGTGTCATGTGCCAGCGTAATGAAGTTTGAGGCCAAGACAGCTGCCGTTTCGCAGCACGTATCGTAAATGATTAGGTAGATTTTTTTTTGGAATGGGGCCTGCATTTTAATTTAGAGTTGGAAAGGCGAAGAGTTGTTCATTTGCAAATGATTAATTTTTCCGCTGTGCAAGTTGTCCTCGAACTTTATCACAAAATACAAACCCGTCCAAAAACTGACTGCTTTACCTTGGCGTTACCGACCAAGACATAGTCGTGGTCGTTCGTTGCCTTCAATCTACAACTGTCATTTACAATAATTGTCCGATTGTCCGCAATTTTTTCGACACTTTCAAAATATTGTCCTTGATCTTCAGGAATGTTGCTCGCCATTCTCGGTGCAACGTCAGCCATCAAACCGGTCGTTAACCAGGGGGGCGAAGTCGTTTTCACACAAGGTCGGACTTCATGTTTGAAAGCTTTATTGTATATTAATAGCTTTGAACTCCATGTTCCGAATACGTTGTGCTGCAGTCGAAATCGAAATACTTACAAAATCTAGGTATATCCTTGTATTGGAAGATCGATGCTCCCATATGTAACATAGATCTCTGCGGTGTTACCTTTCAGAATTTATTCCACAATATTCTCCATGGTATCGCGCTATTGACGCGCGTAAGTCGTTATTTATGCGGGTATTTTCAGGCGGTTAACATATAACAAACCGGTATTTTAGAATTGTCGCGTACTTCTCTTGATTGCCGAATGTCGCAACATGCCGTCCGGGTTCAATTCATGTGAACATTCCCATTTCAGGCGCCGTGGCGGCCGGCTATCAGAACCTGTTGATCTGCATCGAGATGTTCATCGCGTCGATTGCGCTCCGTTTCGCGTTCAACGTCAACGTTTATGGCGAACATGCGACGAACACGGGTATGTTCGTTGGGTTGGCCTTGCAGTATCAGGCAAAACAATGGCCATGAATTATAGATCGGGCTGTTATGTTGTCCAGCTGGTATCATGTTTTCATGGTGAACATCAGGAAAAATGTTTTTATTCAAAAAAGTCCCCTGGAAAAAGGCGGCTTGAGTGTGTGTACATAACTCGGCCGTAAGAAACACAGGGTATATTGTAGATCCATAATTAAAATTCACATGGACGCGTGTCACCATCAAAACGTGCCTATTATAGTTTATGGAACATTGCTTCAAATGAAAGGAATATTTTGAGAACAATTTCACAATATTCTGACAACAATTTCACTTCGGTTCAAATCTAAACCTAAAAACTAATATCTGCCTTGCCCATTCAGGCATGATGAACCAATCGGGCCAGCAGCAGGGCGGTTCTGCGACGGGTGGCGCTGACGGTGGCGTGACACTTCAGTCCATTTCGTCGAGTCTCAAGGAAACGATGAACCCGCGTGATATCATGCAAGATGCCATACACAATTTCCATCCGCAGTATCAACAGTACACGCAGGTTTGTGTGGTTGATGTTTCATGAAAGTTGTGTTGGCCTTGGGAAAGCAGGGTGACTGGAGTGCTTGGAATTGTCTAACCTAATATGTATGCCTGTAGGTCGTGATGTCAAGCTTGGTGATCGTTTCGCACGGTTGTGGCCGATATCCTTTTTGCGCAACATCTAAGGATAGACAATCGGCCATCGGCCATGTGCAGCCAGTGCGCTCATAACCTGTCGATTGAGGTGCACAAACGTTATTGAAAAACCGAATCTTATTGAACCGAACAGGTTGCCTAGCTTGATATCACCCAAGCCAAACTAACCAAAATTAACACTAACTCACTGACAATTTTCGATTCTGTCCAAAGTCAAGTGTACTGTAAGTCAACGTTAGTCGACTAACCAACAGTGTTGGAGGTACTCTGGATGGGGGATACCTACTGTACCCAGGCTCGGAGAGGGGGATACCTACTGTACTGGGGGGGCTACCCCCCAGACCCCCCGCTCCAACACTGCTAACCAACGAACGCACGCACACAGGTGAACACAGAATGTAGCGACCCAGAGTCTGATGAGCGGGATTCAAATTCAACCAATCAGAATTCGGCTGGTGTGGCTGTGCTGCGCACCAGTGACGGAAAATTCCACAACATTCTATTATAATGATAATAATAATAATGACAACCAACAACAGAAAAAGCTATTAATTGGCAGCTCAGCTCATTGTTTGGAACGGGTTGTTAGCTCTAGTCGTTCTGTTTGAAATCGGACTGATATCACAAGGACGACCAAAAATAATACCTAATAATATACGCAAACATCACCAATAATAAATAAATGTGCCGTTGCTTTGTGTGCTTCGTCGTGTGGTGCTAAAATCACTGTAACTTTCGCTCACAATCTTATTCACTGACTGACCAATGACAACTGAAAACAATGTTTTGATGCTGTAAATCTGGATTATAATGCTGCTTGCGAAAAGCCGCACCGCCAAAACTCCGCCGAAAACGGAACTTAACTGCACTTTGCTCTATGTAAGTCAAAAAACTTGGGCAATGGAAAGCTTACATTTTTCGCGATTTCGGCTTCAGGTTTGTCCCTGCTGTCTATCTGTCTCTTCGGGTTCCGATGCTTTTTGGCGTGGCGGCTTTTTATGGTTGTTTGTTGCACGCATGTTTTCGTTTGGTTCTGCCTGCCTCCCTTCGTATTGTGCATGGTTGTTGATTCAAAAAAAAACTAACCCTGCTGAATTATGAGTGGAAAACCTGAATTTCAAATCAGAAATGTCTATATTGTAGGTGAACGACGGGGGGTGATCGTCAGTAATCTCTCGAAAATGGATCGAAAATGAAATTTTTTTGCTCGGTATTTTTTGACTCCACAAGTTTTTGTGGGTAACGTTGTGATCTGTCATATCCTTCCTCACTCTCGAATGTTCTTGTCCAGTTGATTCCATTTACGGCTCTCACAAAATATGAAGGAAAGTTCACATAAACGAATCCGGACCGATCACAAAGTTTGCCCCCGAAAACCAACCAAATAAAAGTGTCGTATGTATGTAGTGGTGACAGTCAGTGGCTGTTGTGGCCATGGTGGTGCAGCATGTTTGTTCGCACCCTTTCGCATTCACAATTCGATGTTTCACATTCTAGATGGGTGACAGTGCACGACCTCCCGGCGCCCCCGGACCAACAGCGATCGTGCCGCAAAACGGTTACGTAACCTCATCGGACGCTAATCGACTGATCAATCTGAATGAAACCACAAACAATCCGTATATGTCGTAAATATGTAATTGTTGTGGTTGTTGAGCAATGTTGGTTTGCTGCACTATAATGCGTGTGGTATGGAAAATATTGGGCTAGTTTTGTTTATCTTTGGTACCTAATTTTGTCATTTTGGTCAAGTCACGGTCACTTCGTTGTTTTTGTGCCCAATAATTTCTAAACTGCTCAATTAGCAATTGCGATCTGTTGATGATATTAGATTGGCGTTTTGCAAAAACATGTGTGGTTCATTTGCAAACTTTGCCTGTTTTTCAAAGGTACAGAAACTGAACGCACGGTTTGCAACATACGCAACTCACGCATTTTATGCTTGCTTATACATTGTCGTTGCCTGGAATTGTTACCATTTTGTGATGGGATCGGGTCGTGGTCTTTATCCTTTTCTTGCAAGTGCAGTGCTGTTTTTGTTGTAGTTTGCGTTCGAGCTCCAGTTCGGGTTTCGTGTTGGAACAGGAACCGAAAACTGACGTTCGTTTGTTGATTCGTGTGACTCGTGAGCTAATTCTTCCCACTGTCGGTATTTCAACCGACAACTTTTTCTTTATTTAGACTGTCGTTTTATCGGATGCGGGTAATGTGTTGGTTTGTGACCATACGGTAAAGCAATGAAGAAGGAATACTGGTGCCTGCGACCACCGAAGCCAAAACAAAACCACTACCACATGACCAAGTCTGATAAATCGGCTCGCGTAAAAAAGTTGTATCATACACATTTTGCGCACGGTTTTCTCTTTTGCACTGGTTATTTTGTGTTTGGTGTCAAATATACACTTGTCTGCTTTTCCATTTCATGCCTTGTGCCTGTGTTCATGTGACTTTGCCAAATCACAATTTTCATAAAGTTTTTGCAATGTTGTTCGCTATATGACGCTGCAGCTCAACTTAGTTTATGGGGATACTCCGCAAATTACATTCAAATACATTTTTCTTGAGCCAACAATAATCACTGATATGCCAAGTTTTTTTTGAGAAAAAATGAATTTCGCTCTCTGATCAAGCGTGCCTTTGCTTTTGCATATTTTCATTACTAACAGCTGCTTTTAGCAAATCTTCTCACCCCAAACTGATCCTTCACTGCGTTATGTCGAGCTCAAATCTGGATCAAACTCCGTTTTTTGTTGTTCGGTGAAACTTCTGTATTCATTAACGGTACTTTTCATGCACAACTTGGTTGGCCCTTTGTCGGCAGAACTTTTCCGCTAGAAGCTGCATATTACTGCTCACTGCACAAATCAACCAAGTATGTTGCATTTACAACAATAGCTGACTTATCTGAAGTGCGGATTAGCACTTTGCCAATATTCAATGTGCCTGGTGTCTTGCTGTTGCTGTGGCTCATTAATTTTTCACCCGCGCTATGCCCTGTGTGCATGGTGTGTTGTGTGGTGTGCGTCTGCCTATTCTAATCTATATATTTATTTTGATTTTGTGTTATCATCAGTATCATGGCAAATGAAATTGACAAGCGATATAAAATGGACACCTCCCCAAATCAATCTGTGACAAGCGTGCCTGATATTCAGGCTGTTTGTTTGGATGTCCCAAGCATGTCGCTTTTCAGTTTCGTTATTGTGTTGTGCCTGTACGTGTATAAATCGGAAAGCCAAGCATAAAAACAAACAAGGAATACAGAAACTTGACCAAATCTTATGCAAAGCATTATATTTCTATGCTGTTGGGGACTGTCGCTTTGAATTACCTTTGCTTGAGGCGAGGTGTAGAAGCAGCGATCACAGAATTGGTGGAATCCCTTCAAAATTCGGTTAGAATTGGCTGCTCCGACGTTTTTGGAAAGCAAATATGCAACAACGCGCAAGTATCTTTCGAGAATGCATACAAAATCGTGCAAACATCATCCAACCCAGCTGGCCGCATGCTGGTTATGGGTGGAATTTTCGAAACGGTGTAAAGGGCAGTTGGGCGTAAAGGTCGGTGTAAAGTTCGGTCGAAAGCTCGGTCGGCGTAGCTCGGTGTAAACGTGAAACATTGCCTGTTATTAACGTAATGTTTCAAGTTTACACCGAGGTCTATCACACTGAGCTGTCGACCGAGCTCTCCACCGACCTTTACACCCAACTGACCTTTACACCGTTTCGAAAATATCACCATATGAACTACCTGGCCAGTGCGCATGCATATTGGCTGGCTGATGTTACACATTGCTTGAAGAGTCGCTGCTTCTGCGCTGTCATTGGCTTCGTGTGCCTATGCGACCCGAATGGAATGAATTTCTACATGCCCAAAACGCTATATTCTCATTTTTTGTTTCGACGGCCATTCCCCTTTCTCGCTGCAGGAAAGATTCACACCGACAGACGAGCAACAACAGCGACATCGAAACAACCCCTGATTTGGCAAGGAAAAGCATCTTCACAAACACAATTGTACACTTCATCCACAATAATTAGCTTCAACCTCACACTTACACTTCGGATCAAAATTGAAGCAGCGTCTTAAAGCTGCTGGTCAACAACCCATCGACCTCGTTTAATCTTGGGGGCAGTGCACATAAACAAAGGTGGGATATCGTGTTGCTCGACCCTGACTTTGGGAGTCGATTGGTTGCTTCCTGATGTTTCACGGCCAGGTTGAAGTTTGCCTCTTGTGAAAAAACGAGAAAATTTTTGTCAGCGTCGCGTACAAAGGATGCAGCGATTTAACATTTCAAACTTTTTGCCCAGCAAGTTCTGGCACTTGTTCAGTAAAAGTGATACAGGGCATTGTATGAAACATTATGTGTGTTGAATAAAATGATCAAGAATTTAAAAAAACCGCCCTTTTTTCACCAACTTTTTTTTCTGCTGTAATTTTAAGCATCTGTGAGACATGTGCTGGGCTGGTTAACATCTCGTATGAAAGCCGAAACGTTTGTCAACCGATCCGGTGCTTTTCACGTTTGAAGATGATCCCTGTTTCACAGGGCTGGGTTGACAATCGACCCCCCTCGCGTCGGGCCAAGCATTTTTACTTGTGCTCGGTTTAGACAAGAAGTTCTGGTGAAGACCAAGACAAGACAAGAAGATGGACAAGGCAGCAGCAGGCAATCGGCGGAAAAAGTACATTTTTTGTTTTCCGTTCGTTTTGTTGCAGAGTCAGGTCTCAGCACGGCAAAATCGGCCTCTGCCATTCTCTCAGAACCCCCCCCCCTCAAATCCACCGTCTATCGTCGACGTTAGGGAGGTCGGGCTCGGGCACGATACCCAATAGCCAAACCAGTGTAGTGGCAGGCCCATGTGTGGGTGGGAGCAGCAGTGCTGTGGCTGGGCGGGGGGGGGGTGAGGGGGTCCCCCCAATGGTACCCTACCCGCCCCGGCCTGGTACACTACACCCTACCCGCCCCGCTCCGGTACCCTACCCGCCCCGCTCTGTTACCCTACTCGCCCCGATT
>JASAMV010009160.1:0-83668 GCA_030248065.1 Rhynchonema sp. JSB1_4
TGACTGCATTACCGTGCTCATACCAGACTATACGCAAAGCATATGCAACCGCATTCAACCGCAGTCGTCGACAGCAGCTAACTGCGGTGGACTATATGTATATATACCTATAGTTACATACTGTATACTTTTTTGTGTAGTCCTGTGCGAATGCGGCGCGGTTGGCTCCAGAAATCCCGCGACTGCGAATGCTATACATACTCGGAGATCTGTACGCTTGTGTGGGACGTTTTCGGCCATTGATATTGACTGCACACCACAATATTGTAAACCATAATCAGTGGGCAGGCTCAGGCACGCACGCAGCCGTTTCGAAACTGGTTGACCTTACAGTATTTGTGTTTGTAACACATGCCGGAACAGCAATCCAGCAAACTGATTTTCAAAATGGGAAGGACACGTCATTTGTCTCAGTTGAAATCGGAGCTCGATAGTGATTGGCTGAACTGACGTGCACCATAATCTTGCCGTTCCTGCTGCGTGCGCATCCAACCAAGTACATGTAGGTGGCCTGTTTGGGTCACTGTCGGCTTATGCCAACAGGAGCCCGATTTCGGAGGTGGCTGATTAGTAAAACATTCAGAGGTGGCTGTTGATTTGGGAAATGTTACACGTTGTGGAATTCAACGTGGTGCATGAGGAGGATTTTATCTTTCTTTGCGTTTTGCAAGTTCACCGCCTCCGAAATCGGGCTCGTATTGGTGTAGTTTGACTATATTTTCCAAAACTATGCTAACGTTTTTGGGGTTGCTGATGGCCATAATACCAACATCATCTACATATAATGGTTTATAATATTGCGTTCTTCTTTGTATCTCATGTCTTGTTTTGAGGCGATGAATGAACGACCCTGCTTTCCGTTCCTGTTGTTTTGTTGCAAAGAAATGCCGGAATAGCTTGACCGGCGTCAGCTTGCCCGAGAAACACTGTCCATCAAGATAACGGTACATTTCTTTCGGTCTTTCTGCGTTTTAGCACCCAAGCTTGTTTCAAGTCACTGGATGGATGCTCTTTTCCACCAGCTGTACAATAGTTTTGCTTTACTCTGTTTCAGACGAAGAACCGGAGGCCTGATCGTAACATATTGTTCATGCAGAACTGATTGTCTCATGGCCAGATTAAAACATTGCAATAACAATCTATGTTATTGCAATGTTTTTGCATTCCACCGTTATTCTACGCCCGCGAATTGAACGACCTTGTTTTTCTGTTGTGATTGTTTTCGCTGAACAAAGGATTACGGTAACTAGTGCCGTGGTGGCGTGATCGTTTCGCGCAAGTTCTCTGCCTGGAGCGTTATCTTGCATAAGATCACAGAGCGTCCACTAATTACAAATCGACGAAAGTATGTTTCAAAAAGATTTCATGTTGCGTGCACATTTTTTGTTGTGCAAATGAAGGTATACTCCGCGAAGGCTCGCGCCAGAAGGAAGGAAATAAATCGATGTGTTTACGTTTTTATGAACGTTGGCTTGGACTTCCATTTAGGCTTTTTCATATTAGTTGAGAATATTCTAAAACTGAGCAAACGAGAAAGATTTAAATTATGGACGCAAGAGCAAAACATGATCAAACAAAAACCAAAACGAAAAAAAAGATAACCAATACAACTCGACTCAGTTCTAGCTCCGTTGCAGGTATCGGCGCTTGTATGGCTGATGGCACGAGTGACCCCCTGCGAGGGTGACCCTCTGTTCAGTGTACGTCTGCGTTGGCATGATGCGTTTTGGTACACATTGGCTGGATTCAATCATCAACATTCGGGGCTCATACCGAGGTTTAATTTCCGATTCAACATATCGTTGGTCGTCACATACTAAAGACCTTAGGTTAAAACGGAATGTAGCTTGTTATCTGAAAATGATTTTGCAAGATATTTGCGCTTGGATTACGAGAACAAGCACGCAGTCCTGCCAAGCGGGTCAGGTCCCATTTCGGATTGGTCCGGTACATCGCTGCCTGGTTCCTTTTTCAGGACCTTTGCCGTTCGTCTGCTGGTGATGGGATGGTGGCTGTTCAGCTGCATCATCGTGCTGGTCTACCTGACCGGACTCTTCCACATGTTTGGCAGCACCCAGGTACAGTCTTGCCTCGTTAGAATAACACGGAGCGACTCGGCCGTTCGGCCGGTCACATTACAAAATATGCAGTGTTTTGGTGCATGACAGATCGTTTTTGGTAACGCACGCTGGACGCACCGAAGTGTCGGTCACCACACTCATACACCAGCTTTCAGTATATGGTGAATTCTATACAAAGACGATTGTGTGTGTGCTAAGTGGCACCGAAACCTTTCAACAGAATAAATCATCGAAAACTTTTAACACACCTATCCCTATTTACAGGCAATCACGCCAATCAAAAGTATCGATCAATTGGCAGCGCAGAATTCTGTGAAGTACGGCATTCAGACCGGCGGCAGCACGCAGCAGTTTTTCGAGGTTTGGATTTCTTCAGCGTCGTAAAAAATTATCTGTTACAGTACATCGTTGATATTCACAATTTGTTATGGAAATCATATGAAGTTTGTAAAAGGTAAATTTCAAGTCGTTTTCAGAAGTCCGAGATTGATCAGGTGAAGCGCATGCATTCGTTCATGGTAGCCGAGGAGAATATGCTGACCATTAAGAGCTATGCCGAAGGCATACAACGCGTTCGCGATGAGCAGGTAGTGAAATTCGTCAAATGTTTGGGTAAAACTTGATCGCACATGTAATATGTGGGTGCGTGCTACGTGCGAGTGCGTGCAAACGAGGCAGAACACAAGCCGACATGCAACATACACCGATCGTTCGGTATCCGTGTCGTGGTGACACACGAAAAAACCTTGCTGAACCGGACCGAGATAGCAAAAAATGTAGATTGTGCAGCGTGGTTTTGTTTGCCCGCTTCGACCTGTTTCATAGTCGACCTGTGGCCACGTGCGAATGTGCCAAAAACACCACGCGCTGGTGTTATGCTTGCAAAACGTCAATTTTGACATTCATATGTCTAATTCATGGTTAATTTCACATTTGCCGTCTCTATGCAGGGTCAATTTCAGATGGGCATTGTGAATCAAGGGTCAATTTCACACCTGCCTTCCCAGTTCAGTGTCCATTTCACATCCACCCTGCTAATTCAGGGCCAATTCGCGTTCATTCTGGAAGACATTACCGGCATGTATGAGTCCGGCCGTCGTCCGTGCAACATCGAGCGCATTGGACCAAAATTGAACAATGTCGGCTATGGGGTGGCGATGCGGAAGAACTCACCGTACAAGTTTGTGCTACTTGACAAGGTACTCAAGCGAATTCTCGATCAACCATGATCCGATGTTGTCTTTGACAGACAACGAATCGACCAGGCGATCGCCGAACTGAAGAGTAGTGGTGAGCTGTTGGCGATGGAGAACAAATGGTGGCGTGACAAGGCACAATGTGAAGTGGACAGGGATTTGATGGTTGGTCGGACGGCACTGATGTTCGGTCGCTGCTCAATGTAAAAGGAACGCATCTCATAGATCACGTTCGGGTTTTCAACTGAGCGGAAACGTTGACTGACCATTGAAGAACACAAGTGGAGGCGTGAATGCATGCCGTTGGCACATGTGAATGTAACGTGGCTATTGCCTGTTTTAACAGATGGACGGTGTGCGAACAGCCAGGTTGATTGACCTCCAACCCATATAATACGTATTTGCAGCGTCAATCGCACGATCGTTTCTCGTCGTCGGTCAGCGGTGCGTTCTACCTGCTGATCGTGTTCGGTGCACTGGCTGCAATCGCTGCACTCTTGAATTTGTTGGTCAACGTGCTGAATGAATCAAAGCAGACCGGGGTCAGTGGACGGCTGGTTGATGTTTCCTTATGCTGATCAGGATCGCATTACACGTTTACTGTACCCTGTTGGTACTTATTCACAAGGTTTGTTTAAAATTGCAGAGTTCATTCTCGGAAGCGTTGAGCAAACGCATGGAACAAGAACAAGCGGCAACTGCCTGAGCAGAAATATATAAATTTTCAAATAGGTATGATGTTGGCAGTCATCTATTAAACTGACATCAGGTTCTTTGGGATTGGTAGCTTAATTGAGACTCTCCTGCTTCATTTGCTTATTTCTCATAGTGTAATACAGTGATTTTATTTTCGTCTCCGCTAATCGTTGAGTCGTTCTCTTGTATTATACCTATATCAAAAGTTGCAACATAAAGTTTGTTGTTTATATCCAAATTATGTGAGTGTCTACATTTCGCGCATTCAGATGGGAATCAATAGCTGATTTATCAATGCATATATTTTTTCCATTGGAACAAGCACAGCAAGGAAGGACTTTTCTCGCTTTCAAAAATTACGACTGTTTGTTGTTTTACCTTGTCTTGCCTCCTTGACATAATCTGTCACTGTGTTTCTCTTTTCTTCCTTGCTTTTATAATCGCATTTTTCAATGCACATGTATTAGTCTTTGCTAACGTCTTGTTACTTTTAGCTTATTAATCAAACGTTTTGTTGTGGATGACTGGATAACGTGTCTGATGTCCTGTTCAAATTTGCGCTACTGTAATAAAATCATATCTTGGTGAATGCAACCTCCTGAGCCCACGATTGATTACATTACTACCCCACTCAGCCCAACTACGCCAACACGAGCCCGATTTCGGAGGTGGCGTGAGCCTGGAGACACGGAGATAGAATTCACACAAACGGAATCCAACTGACGCGAAACTGCCGTATCCTAATTGTGTTGAGGTCTCGTTTCAGGCTTTAAATTAGGCACGGACGTGAGAAATGGGCACAGATCTTCCTGGCTAGAACCTAAGCCTAAGCCAAAGCCTGAATCGAGGCCTGAGCCAAAAGTTGAACGAACGTGAAATCCAGAGTTGGATTCCGTTTACCGGTATGTGAATTCTACGTAAAATATCTCCCGTCGTTGGGCCTGGCCGGCGTGCTTCAGAGATCGGAAACGGGCCGGTGTAAAGTCGACCCGGCCCGGCCCGGTCGGCGAAAAGTCCGGCCCGGCCCGGCCCGGTGGAGGGCTGCAGGTCGGCCCGGCCCGGCCCGTTTTGGCTTGAGGTCGGCCCGGCCCGGTCAGCCAATTTTCAAGGGCTGAAAAACTAAAAAAGTCCAAAAAGCTGAAAAAAATTTGAAAATTTTCTGCAGAATGCTTGTTTTCACTGGTACAGCTGGGGGAAGGGTAGGTATACTCTGACAATTCTTTTGGGAGAAACTTTTCAAACGCGTTGCCTGATCCGTAAAGCGGATGATGCGTGCACTGGCTATAGCGGTCACGTGACTTCTGTAGCCAGTGCACGCATAATGTGCTTTACGGATCAGGCAACGCAGTTGAAAAGTTTCTCCCAAAAGAATTGCCAGAGTATAGGTAGGTAGGTAGATTGACGCGCCATCCTGATGCAGTACGTAGGTAAGTCGCCGCCCCGGTTGGTACAGTAGTAGGTATAATTTTTGGCTCAAAATGGTTTAAAATCGGTTATTTTCACTCCATATAGGCGAAAAATTGCGCGTGACGCGCGAAATTAGCGCTTAAGAGTACATTCTCATCAATATGTAGACATAAAATTTTGTTCCCGGACGACTCCCCCAGCTCGGCCGGTCGGTACGGTAGGTAGGTAGGTAGGTTGATTGTAGGCAGGCTTTTTTGGTGGTACAGTAGGTTGATTGCTGCAAAGCAAAGGCCCGGGTATAGGTAGCTACTGCTTCTTTCTTCAAAACGATGACTGAAAAGATCAAGAACTAGGAAATGTTATTGCGCGAAGCGCAAAGATTTTGAAAATTTTTTTTCAAAAAATGGCAATTTCGTTCAAATTTAGGCATACCGGGCCGGACCGGGCCGAGCTGCTCGGCCCGGCCCGGCCCGGTCGACCAACTCCAAAATCGCGGCCCCGGGCCGGGCCGGCCCGTTGGTAGCTAGACACTTGTTGACATGTCAACAACTGTCCTATACGCAGCGGTGAAATGCATAGTTGTTGACACACGCAAAGACATAAATAACACGTGTGTCAACAACTATGCTCTACCACGCTGCGTATAGGACAGTTGTTGACATAAAGACAAAAAAGACAAAAATAGTTGGGTGTCAACAACTATGCATTACCACGCTGCGTATAGGACAGTTGTTGACATAAAGACAAAAATAAAGTTTAAACTTTAATAATGTTCTTTTTCTTTATCTGAGCATGTATGTAACTTGTTTCAGGTTTGAAGTGGTGTAGAAATCTTAAGGTATGCAAACTCTTCATTGGACGTTTACTGGGCAAGGTGTATAGGCAGTCCATCGGCTCATGGCACTTTTGATACACACAGCGCGCATGCAGCAGCACACGCCATTTTCTAAACAAAACGTACACTTTGGGCGACTGTCATACTTTGGTGACCGCTTTTTAATTTATTCAGTTTTCATTTGCTGCTTGATATAACACTTTTCTGCACTGTTGCAAAGTTTGGGGATGTTTCAACTAACGATTGCAGAGGATAGAGGCATTAATTGATGGCAGTAATGTAGCGTGCAGCCTGTGTGTGATGAGTGCCATGAGCTGGCGGATTGGCTATACCAGCAACCCCGGCAAGGTCGAACGAACGACAAAAGACATACATGTGGGTTATGATGGGAATGCACTTGAAAATCACAACGGCATTACACAGGCTTGGAAGTTAATCAGCTGCTTTATTTTTTCCTTCCTTCGTTCACTGCAAACATATAGCAAACCCTAAAACTCGATTTCAGACTCGAAATCTCAAGATGAGTACGAAAGTATTTCAAAGTTGGGAAAATAAGCGTGAAAGCCCGATTTTTCACATGCGTGTGGATCCTTTCCTTACCGACTCCTCTTCTGGCCATTCGAGGTCCTTCGTTTGAATTCTATTGACGATACGACAGAATGTACGGTACTCGCTTTCTGACAACAATCCGACACCCAGACCCAACTATTTTTGTCTTTATGTCAACAACTGTCCTATACGCAGCGTGGTAATACATAGTTGTTGACATCCAATTATTTTTTGTCTTTTTTGTCTTTATGTCAACAACTGTCCTATACGCAGCGTGGTAGTGCATAGTTGTTGACACGAAAGACATTAAAGACAAAAAAGACATTAAAGACAAAAAAGACATTTATTATTTTTGTCTTTGTCAACAAGTGTCCACATGCCGGCCCGTTTCCGATCTCTGGCGTGCTTACAAAAACAGATATTGGTCGCACAATGACTATATAAGAATTCATCAAATCAATCCTGATTTTCACGTTCAGTCACTCTTAACCACTGTGCTATTTGTGATTCTCACAAAACATTTTCAACTGAAAATAATCCATCAGATCAACCACGTTGCCGCAGGTCTGAAACATTCTCTTTACAACGTGTTTTGTGTGCGATCGCGCAACGCAACGTCATTGCCCCGTCACTTTCCCTCTTTGCGATTCAGGAAAAAAATTTGACCAATTCTTATAAAGTCATTGTGCGACCAATAGAAAGAGAAAATTCTCATGCACCAGACCAGAGATCCAAGAATTTTTTTCCGGATCCCGGTAATTTTCGAAAATTAATGCCAGAAAAAATTACTGGTTATTTTCTTTTCCGAGAAAATGTGTTTGTTTCTCTGAAATGGCGAAAAATGTTCTGGAGGGTTCGAACCTGTGTCATAAAATCGGTTTAAAAAGGTCTAAAACAGCTAAAAGTATAGTAGTGGCAAGGGAAGGGTTACCGTAAAACCTAAAATACAAGGGGGGGGCTGTATTTTTTCACTGACCCCTTTTAGGGGGCTGTATTTTTGGGGGGCTCTATTTTTTTTGGGGGGGGCTGTATTTTTTCGCTGCCCAAAATCTCAAAAAAATGTTCCAAAAAATACCCCTCAAATGGAGTTCTGTCAGGGTGTTACTAGTCATTATTGAGTGTTTTTAGGTGCAGATCTTCCATAAAATGCTTTACGTCATCATATACTCAACCACAAACGTTATACACAAGGTGTCTTATACAAGAACTTGACTTTACGACCCCCAAGCGGGGAATTCCAAGTTGGGGGGGGCTGTATTTTTGGGGGGCTCTATTTTTTCACTGACCCCTTTTAGGGGGGGGCAGTGTAGTTCCTGGTCCGGCGCGGCGGTTAGTGTACCTACCCCTTTTTTCCGTGCGGCGGTTAGTGTACCTCCCTGGGGGGGGAAGGGGGGGGGAAGACCCAAATCCAGGAAAAAGTCACTTTTTGGGGTAGAAAATTTGACCGATTTTTGGCCCTTTTTGGAAAAAATTCTTCATAAAAAGGGTATTTTGGCGACTTTTGACATCATTGACCTAAAAATCACTCATTTTAGGCCTAAAAATGCCCATTTTAGGCCTAAAAATGCCAATTTTAGGCAAAAATTGAGGCGGTTAGTGTACCTGGCGCGGCGGTTAGTGTACTAGTGTACCTTGGTCGCGGCGGTTAGTGTACCTTAGGGGGGGGACCCCCCCCTCCCCCCCCAGGAACTACACTGGGGGGGGCTGTATTTTTTTGGGGGGGGCTCTAGTTTTGGGGGGCTCTATTTTAGGGAATACGGTATCTCCCCGAAAAAAAACGGGGGGTCCGCTATCTCCTCCCCCGGACAAGGAATTACACTGCCAGTACATGTCTATCTATCTGACAACTTTTGTCAGGCGGAGATTGGGGGATTGTGTACCACCCAGTGTAGTTCCTGGTCCGGCGCGGCGGTTAGTTTACCTACCCCTTTTTTCCGTGCGGCGGTTAGTGTACCTCCCTGGGGGGAAGGTAAGGTAGTACTTTGGGGGGGGGTGGGGGGTCCCCCCCCAAATTCTATCGTCAACACTTTTTGATTTCATCTATCTATCGTCAACACCAGTGTAGTTCCTGGGGCGGGGGGGGGGGGGGGGCCGGCCGCCGCCCCCCCCCCCTCGGGTACGCTATCTCCCCCTCGGGTGGTACACTATCCCCCTATCTCCCCCTCCGGGTACACTATCTCCCCCAATTTTTGCCTAAAATGGCCATTTTTAGGCCTAAAATGAGCATTTTTAGGCCTAAAATGTGTGATTTTCTGGTCAATGTTCTCAAAAGTCGCCAAAATACCCTTTTTATGAAGAATTTTTTCCAAAAAGGGGCAAAAATAGGTCAAATTTTCTACCTCAAAAAGTGACTTTTTCCCAAATTTGGGTCTTCCCCCCCCCTTCCCCCCCCCCTCGGGGGTACACTATCTCCCCCTCCGAAAAAAACGGAGGGTCCGCTATCTCCCCCTCTGGACCAGGAACTACACTGGTCAACACTTATGGGCAAATCTATCTATCGTCAACAAATTCTGGGAACAATCTATCTATCGTTTATCGTCAACACATTTCGACCCCAAAATGGCTATTTTTGCCTCAGAATGGCTCAAAGTCGGTATTTTTTGTCCCAAATAGGCAAAAAATCAAACCAAATTGACCTAAAAATCACCATTTTAAGCTAAAAATGCCCATTTTAGGCCTAAAAATACCTATTTTTGGCAAAAATTGAGGCGGTTAGTGTACCTGGCGCGGCGGTTGGTGTACTAGTGTGCCTTGGTCGCGGCGGTTAGTGTACCTTAACCTTAGGGGGGACCCCCTCCCCCCAGGAACTACACTGCTACCACCTGAGGCTGAGGGGAGGTAGCGTACCTGGGGGACCCCCTCCCCAGGAACTGCACTGCAGCCGCAGCCGTCCAAAATGGGGTCAGTGAATTAATAGAGCCATCCTTGTAGTTAGGTTTTTGCGGTAAATTACCCGAAAAAATTACCGACTGGCGGTAGTTGTAATTTAATTTTCCGAGAAGATGTGTTTTTCGGTCTGAACTGAAAATGGTGAAAAATTTTCTTGAGAGTTTCGAACCTAACCTACAGTTACAAAATCCCTTCAAAAAAGGCCTAAAACAGCTGAAGGCGACCCCCAGTGTAGTTCCTGGTCCGGAGGGGGAGATAGCGGACCCTCCGTTTTTTTTCGGAGGGGGAGATAGTGTACCCCGAGGGGGGAAGGGGGGGACGGGGAAGACCCAAATTCGGGAAAAAGTCACTTTTTGAGGTAGAAAATTTGACCTATTTTTTCCCATTTTTTGGAGAAAATTCTTCATAAAAAGGGCATTTTGGCGACTTTTGAGAACATTGACATAAAAATCACACATTTTTGGTATAAAAATGCCCATTTTAGGCCTAAAAATGCCTATTTTAGGCAAAAATTGGGGGAGATAGTGTACCCGGAGGGGGAGATAGGGAGATAGTGTACCACATGAGGGGGAGATAGCGTACCTGAGGGGGGACCCCCCTCCCCCCCAGGAACTACACTGGCGACCCCTTTTCGTGCCTGAAACACTCTGGCAAAAAAACATAAGCAAAGCAAAAACTTCTCAAAAAATGGGTGTTTTTGACTTCTGACGGAATTCCTTAGGCTTTAGCACTGGTATTTGAAAAAAACGGTTTCTTTCCGAAAATATAAACTACCGTAATTTTAGTCATTGTACAGTGAAGACAATTGGTAATTACGTGGCAGCATTTCAATCGGCTGTTGCGGTTTCCATCCGCCATGGGCTTGTTAAAGATATCTTGGTAAGTTGAACGAAGTATAATTGATTTGATTTAATGCCTTGGTGCCGTACGTTAGAACGCGGGTTCTATTTCTTCACTGACCGAGCCCAAGGCCCGAAAAAATCACTTTCAAAAAGTAATGAGCTTAAAGGGATGTTATTAATTATGTTTGTTCATTGATGTTGAATCTTCACGTGTTTGCCTTACTATGACTGTGCAAAACCATGTTTAATGCAACAATAAAGCCCTACCACCACAAAGCTATGTGGGGTACCGCACCAGTCGAGAATGGTTTTTTTCACTCTGTCCGTAGGGGTTTCTGTTATTGGGAACTCAATCTTGGGGCTCTGCTTTTTTCACCCGGTCCAATTTAAGGGGTTTCTTTTATTGTGCCAACTCAATTTTGGGGTTCTATTTTTTTAATCGGCCCAATTTCGGGGTTTCTGTTATTGGGAACTCAA
Organism: Rhynchonema sp. JSB1_4; assembly: GCA_030248065.1. Taxonomy (NCBI): domain Eukaryota; kingdom Metazoa; phylum Nematoda; class Chromadorea; order Monhysterida; family Xyalidae; genus Rhynchonema; species Rhynchonema sp. JSB1_4. The sequence continues at coordinate 10,973 of JASAMV010009160.1, forward strand.
TCTTGGGGCTCTGTTGTATCACCCGGTCCAACTTAAGGGGTTTCTTTCATTGTGCCAACTCAATTTGGGGTTCTATTTTTTCACTCGGTCCAATTTAAATTAAACCACTAAGTTTTATCCCTATCAAATACCAGAATGAATGATGAATACAAGAGGATCACGCGTGATACTCTTACTCCTCCCCCGCCTATGGAGCCTATGGAAAGAAATTTGGGGTATAAATACAGAAGAAAATCGGCGGAAATCACATGATGTCACTTTATCCACTTCCTGTCAATTCCTAAACCGGTCAACCATCGAGAACCTGAGCTCAATTATTTTCTCTTTTTTCTTCTTTACGCCTCGACCTCGCGCCACCATCTCTTTCTTCACATCGCCTGTTTCCGACGTGGCGCATTCAATCAGCAACGTCGTCAGTTTGTTTGCGTGGTTGGTTGTCGTCGTGGCGCCACGTCGCACACTTTTCTTCGGTTTCGTCGGTTCCGGTTCCGGTTTCTTCCGCTTCTCCCACTCTCGGGTTTCTGTTATTGGGAACTCAATCTTGGGGCTCTATTTTATCACCCGGTCCAATTTAAGGGGTTTCTTTCATCATTGGAACTCAATCTTGGGAGATTTACCTTTTCACTCGGTCCAATTTAGGGGTTTCTGTTATTGGAACTCAATTTTGGGGTTCTGTTTCCGACAATACCAGGGTCGTTTGCCAGTTTTACTGGCTCATTGAGCCAATAAGAATTTGAAATGAGCCGGTAGATTTTGGCAAATGAGCCAGCAGAATTTCAGTGAGCCAGTAGAATGAGCCAGCAAGCAGTCCCAGAAAGCACTTTCTAAGGGTGACAAACAGCCAAAACTAGAAAAATTTTCGGGCTTCGCGCGTTTGTTGCTACTTGTCATCTGGTTGTGCACTTAGGGGAATTGCAGTCTTGTTGCGTTAGCATGTAAAAAGCGGTACGATGTCCTATTAATAATATTCAGAACTTTAGTTTATCGAAGATGGGCCATGTAACTGGCTTTATCGTCAATTTTTAGGCAACAATATCCTGCTTGGCATCAGAAGGCACCAAAAACACACCAAAATTGTGCCAAATCAACATGTTTTACCCCATTTTAAAATGAGCCAGTAGCTTTCAAAGTGACCCAGTGGCTCATTTTGATAAAAATCCTGCAGTACAGTAACTTCGAAATCATGTTTGAGCAATTTTTTGGAGGTTATTTCACCTTATTTGAAAAACATCAAGGGCCCCCTTAAATTTGATGCAATAGTGCGGCGGGTAGATTTTGTTGAAAGGAAACTCTGAATTTTTCCCCAACAGGAATCTCGCACGTATAAGCGTTGTGGGCGTGGCCGCCAAGCTGACATATGATCAAAGTGTGTGGACACCGGAACCGACCATTGGCAGGCTGAAATATGATGAAGCAAAGCAGAAAGTCTTGCCAGGAACGATTGTTTTTCCCGAGCAGGTAGGATTCTTGTCACAGGTTTGAAACACTGTGCCCTAACGTATACTTGCGTATTTTTCCGCAAAATATATTTTTGGAAAAAACCGTTTTTTCCAAAAAAACCGTTTTTTTTTTCAAATATTTTTCCAGTACTTAAGGATACCCATGGTCCAAAAACGCCTATTTTGGAGAGAATTTTATCGGGAAATGGCCTGAAACAGGCTAAAAATGCACTTGCAGATTAAAAAGTGCTCATTTTGAACTGTTTAGCACCGATTTACATTGGTTTTGACAACATCCTTTCGCAACCTTTGAAAATATCTCGAAAATTTTTGAAAAAAAACCGTTTTTTTCCAAAAGTTGCCACTTGGAAAAATTTCCGGAAAAATAAAAACGTATTTTTCCGGGCCTCGGAAAAAACGGTTTTTTTCGAAAAAAACGGTTTTTTTCCGGCCCGCAAGTATACCCTAACGTCCGTAATAGTAGGTCGAAGGCCGCCCTTCTGCTGTTCACGAATCTCTTGGGTGGCCATCGGTGTCGGCGGGTATGCCGATACCCGATAGTTCATTAAAAAAGCCGATACCCGATACTTCGGAAATAAACCGATATCCGATAGAGCCAAAATACCAATAAAAACACCGTTTCAATAGCAAAACTGAGGTGGTTTTTCGCAAACGTCGCGCGGGATTTTTTTTGAGATGGGCATTGAGTACTGCGCGCAACAATTTTTTTCATAAAAATCGTGCTCTGTTGTTGTTGTGTCATGCAGCATGAAAATCAATCCCACCTTCATTTTGAAATTCTTTTTGGTCGCACGTAAAACAATGAATATTGCAGAGCTGTTTTTGAATACTTTTTGGGTGCCGATACCCGATACCTTTCGATCCCTAGTTTGGATCGGAGGCGTGAGAGGTATGTATGATTTTGGTCACCTAAAAAGGTGAAAAAACACCGTTTTTAGCACGTAATTTGGCTAAAAAATGAGGTAAAATTAGTGCTTTTTCCAAGTTTACGCCGAAAAAAAATCGGTTTGAAATGCCTATTATGGAATATTATGGTCCAAATGCAGGTTTTATTGGACTTTGGCACTATTCGCGGTTTTTTCACGTAAGTTTGACTGTGATGCCCATGCGCACCCCCACCCACGCATCCCCTTGTTTGATTGTCAATTTCAGCTGCCTTCCTGCCACGACGTGACCATCAGTGCCGAGAAAAAGTGGAACAAGGTTGTGAGGACCGTTTTTCGCGCGTTGGACAGAACTTTATCTTAGCATTTGGTTTGCTGAATTGAATCTGTGAGGAATCTTGGCGTTTGATGTTGTTGTGTGATTTGTACATTTGCGCGCTGCGTTGGTCGGACTTATTTTGCGTAGAATCCAGCAAAACGTTTGTTCATCCGTTACTTGGCTGAATTTCGCGCTGTTTGCATTGTCGGCAATACGCCCTCCACCTTTTTATCCAAAAATGTTTTCAAAGTTATTGATGCGATAATGCGAAACGACTTTGCCATTGCCACGCTGCATTCGACATATTTATAGTGCAACACGTGTTCTGCTAGTTTTAGTCATGTACAGGCAGAGGCAAATTATTTTAATTATCAATTTTTAGTTTTGTGAATAAAAATCACTACTTGCCTGTTGACAGCATTATCATTATACGTCGCTCTGAAGTTGCGATTGCCGCGTGTGGTGCAGCAAAATTATCTTTCTTTGTATCGGTTGTGTGTGGTTACGACAGAATAGTTCCAAAAATCCATTTCAAAATCAGTGTCATTGGCCTTAAAAATGTCGACGCCCTCGAATTCGGTGGACGACGCGGGTGAGCCGCGTAGTGTGGATGACAATCGCAGACAAATGGACGCCATTCAGAATGCTATGCATTTGTTGAAAAGTTGTGGGCGACAGGTAAAAAACGGTTTGTTGTTTCGGCAAATTTATTGCCGAGTCATGGACAGTGTTCGGTTGCGTGCGAAGCGCCCAGCATGTTGGCAATTTTCAGTGTCTGGGTCAAATGTGCAAAATCAAGAGTTGGCCGAATTGAGCTGCGTTTTGGATGTTTCTAAAATTACGGGCCGTGGTTCTTCCATGGTGGATTGTTTGTGTTTGGTACAGTAGATCTGAAAAGCGGAGCCGAGGGCGGAGACCACCAGTGATGTTGTCAGGCCACGCCCAACCAGCTGCCGGCGAATTTTGGTATTGGGGTATGGTATGGCCAACATTTTTGCCAAACCTCTGACAAACACGTTTATTGCCATGTTCCTTGTTCAGGTTGGGCTAACTAGCAAGTGATTGGGGGAGGGATTTGGTGGCGCGAGCTGGCCACTCAACCCACTCAACTGGGGGCGCTGCACCTCGCCCCAAACGGTGGCTGTTAAGAATCGCAAAAATGTTAGCCAGAAAGGCCTGTTCATGCGAAGGAAATATCAGTGAGAACAAAGTGCCCAAATTATGGGATCTGTCCACATGAATACCTTTTTTGCATAATAAACTTTGTACTTTTCCTTTGTTTCAATTTGGGGACGTTTGCTTTTCGGGATGTTTATTTTTCGGGATTTTACCCGAAACTTTCGACCCCACCCGACCCCAACTACATCACTAGATCGCTATCAGCGATCGAATAGTTGTATGATACGGTGGCTTATGACGGCAGCCATGTTGAAGCCCCGATACCAAAGGCCTACAATCCTCAATGCTGCCATCAAGCGTCCCAAAATTTCATATTCGAATCAATTTTCAGGATTTGTGTGAATTATTATCAAAAGAAACATCAGACATGAATGCTGCATCTACGTGGCGTCTCGACGATAGCTCATCGTTATCCAATTTGGGTGTGAAGTACGTTCAAGATGTTTTCTTTTTAAATTTAATTCGCTGCGATTTAAAGAGAGCACCGAAATTTTGTTGCAGAAGTTCCACAAGTCTGGCAGATGTTGACAATTTTGCCGGCGAATATTATGAAGTGGTTAGATTTGTGGACGCCGCTGCCGATCGCTGTAAGGTGATTTCGTGGCGATTAAAAACACGAGTTCTTGCTATTTTTATTCGTTCGTTTGTTATTATTTGATGTTGGCTTTGGTGCAGTGGTTTCTCTTGTCTTTCTTCCAGAGAGTGCCGATCCTTTTCTCATCAAACCCGAAAACATCGTTGCTGTTTTTGCTGGTCCAGCCTAACGTAAAATTTTTAGTCGATGCAAATTTTCCTTCTGTGCAAGTGTGGATGACAGAATTCTATGCTTGGATTTTGAGCTCAAGAATATTACAGAAAGTACGTGTTGAACAACCATGGGGACAAAACTATTGTTTCAGCCCGAATTATCCGCCCTGCTGTTTCCGCTGTTTGCCAACATGTACCTGAGTCTGTTGTCCGCCGACAGAACGCAGTTAAAAGGTTCCGGCTTGGAAATTGATCTTTGGTATTCAAAGTACTTCAGTGGTGTTGAGAAAACGGTTTTTCTTGTTCAGCGCACGATTTCATGGTTCAATTTGGGGACGAGCAGGGCGCAATTTGGCAGTCGGATGTGGCTGAGCTGCGAAAAGTGACTGACACGAATGAAGCCAATGTGAATGAGACTGCCAGAATTATTAGGTTGGGCATGGGAATAGAATCGGCTACGATTTTTATGGTTTTGAGTAAATCCGCATTCATTCTGTAACGCTATCAGCTGAACGCGATCACTTTCTAAAATGAACACATTGGTGTCGAAAATGACGCCTTTTTCCTGTTGGTCCAGTGCTGTTCTGGTTAAAGTGTTTCACAACTGGCAGAATAATGTCAGAGGTTGTTTTGGTGCTTGCGGGTTTTCAAATTCGAGAAGTAAATGAACGAACTTGTAACACAGATCATAAAAAATGTGACAAATCAGCTGACCTGGCCGACCATACAAGCGCAAATTAAACAATAATTTCTGCGATAAAATTTACCACGTTATATAATGGTTTTAGATCAACGAAGTACGCGATGCGCATGAGCAGACCGACACTGGGCGTTTTGAAACCGTTCCTAACTGCACATCCGTTGACGGAACGATTTGTCAGAGAGTACCTGCACATTGAACGTTGGTTCAGTTAGTCCTTTGTCAGGAGTCTGACGAAATCCATTTCATTATGCTTCAATGTTTCAGCTTCCGATGGCGCGCCGAGGTCTGACGTTTGTGTGGGCGCTGTTTCGGGCAGTTTGATGGGCGAGGCGCAGAGAGCATGTTCGTCTGCTGAACCTTTTTGGCGATTCATTGTTGGATTCAATTTTTTATGTAGTCGGTCGACATCAACAATGATCAAATCAACAAGTCGGCGTTGCAACTCTGCTCGTATTCGTGTGTGGGATTAGGATAATTCGTTGAATTCCTTTCTGCGCTGTTTCGTTATTTCATTCTGTTCTGTTTGTTTATCAACCATTAGAGAATGTGGGAAGGACAACTTCTTCGTTGGTTTTTGTTGGATTAAATTTTGCAAACTGTCAAACGGCGGGTGTATTTTTCCAGTGAACAAAACGAAAATGCTGTATGGCGTGCTGAAGGAGGATTTTGCGTCGACATCAAAGTTAAGCGGTGGTGGGGAGGAACAAATGTCGAAGAAGAAACGAGCGCAAAAATTGCGAGAGGCAAAAGAGAGCAAAAAGAGCAAAGACCCGAACGTGCCACCGTTGAGTCGTGTGCCTTTGCCCGATTGGTTGGTCTCTCTTCATTTCTTTCGTAAGCGACTAGACGGGACCCGTGCCCACGGCCCAGCTACAGCGCCGCGCCCGTGCCGTGCCACCCCCCCTCCCGAAGACCCATTAGCATACCCAAAGCTACCCGTGAAAATTGACCCGTCCGCACCTCCGAGGGAGGGGGCCACAGACACACACACATACGTCTTCCTGTTTTAGCAGCCTAGTTAAGCGGCTTCATATGGCGACTATGTCCTATGTCGCGTATAGTTCACCACCCACTTTTATTTGCAATTAAAATGTGCGTGAAACGAAAGTTAGAAGATAACAGTCCCAGGATCCAAAATGGCCAATCTTCGTCTTTTATATTGTGCACCCGAATGTTGTCCGAATGTTACCCAAAGGTGAGTACCGATTGTATCACAACAAAGCAAACATTCTGTGTGATGGTTACCAGGTCGGAAGTTGTGCGCAGCGAGAAGCGGCAAGCGCAGAAAGACTTTGGCAAACGAGTGAAATTGTCCGGTGCACACCTGCCCAGTGTGTGCATGTACACAATGTTGAATGCCGATGGAGGGTGGGTTTGGGGGAGTCAAGATTTGTTTTGCATTTTTGTTACCTTTTGCTAATTTTAGTGCATCGATTGCACTTGGATATCAATATTTTCGGCACTCTCTCGCGTCCGAAACAAATCGTTTTGTAGTTAGGGTCTCTGGATGTTAGATCTTGTCTGACAACGATAAGCATCGGAACATATTTTTACAAGAAATATAATTCTGCGCACCCATTTTGCCACCTGTACAACACCGTTACAGTATGTCAGCATGTGAATTGAGCGAGGACACATCGATGCTGGCCGTGGGATACGGTAACTCGTCGGTGCAAGTCTGGTCGGCCACAAATGAATCGTTGAAATCGCTCAAACCAATCAGCGAACTGGATCAATTGGAACAGGATGCTCGTTAGTGGACAGGGATCGATAAAACCGCTTGACCACAATTCTACTAGTTGGCCATGTGAAACTTGATTTGGTGATTTGACCTTTTCGGGTTAGACCTTCCTTGTTCACGTATTGAACGTGGTCCTTTATGTCCAATATATTTCAAGGTTCACTCTTTTCCTTATTTGGACGCGCGCAAAGGTTGTTCGTTAACCAGGTAAGACAACCAATAAACAGCAATAAAGCTGGTCGAAACTACTGCCGACGGCAAGTATCGACGTATTGGTGACAAAGACCGAATCAATAACCAAGTTTGATATGTTTCCAATGTGTTTGCAGCCGACATCCACGAACGAATGCTCGACACAATGCCCGGCCGACAGCAACAAACCCTGTTCGGTCACCACGGCAGTGTGTATGGGGCTAGCTTCAGTCCCGATCGAAGACTGTTGCTGACTTGCTCAGAGGATTCGACTGGTTGGATGGCGACTATTGATTTTATGTTGTATTTTGCTGCTATGTACAATGTACTCATCAAGATGTCAAAGATGTTCAGCTGCAAATGCAGTTAGTATCGCTGATGTTTCACCGCCGAATGACATAAGGTGAGTATTTTCACTCACAGTTCCGGTCGGTACGGTAGTACGTTCGCGAATCATAAATTCATTTTGAAGCAACAGCATAATATGCAAGATCTATAGCGTGTAGCGCGACTCGATGAACGCACGATTGATTGAATTTTCATTCCAGTTCGTCTGTGGAGCACGCAGCTGTGGAAGAATCTGGTTGTGTACCGTGCTGGCGGCGGCTTTCCCATTTGGGATGTGCAATTTTGGTATGGCTGTTGTTTTTAAATTTTTGTCAGATTTGCAGCGATTATTGGAAAAATACGTTACAAGCACGCGGTGGTACCGTGCATCTCACGTTACCGATGGGTTCATGTTTTTTGGAAGTGCCTGTGCCTGTATGGTTATGGATTCCACATCTGATGTTAAACGTAAACTCAAACTGCATAAGCTGTCGGTGTATTGCTCGCGCCAATGTCAATAACTAGAAACATTGCATTCAATTTTCAGTTCGCGCGGCTACTACTTCGCAACAGCGCACGCCGATCGCACAGCTTGCGCGTGGTCAACGGACAGAATGCAGCCCATCAGAATGTTCACTGATCACTTATCGGACGTGTCCGTGAGTTTTTCTCTTTCATTTTACATGTTTATGTTTGAGTGCTTTGAAAGAGCACAATCAAAGGAAGTCTGTTTAGGAATATTGTAATGAAGATCTCATTTCAATAGAGTGTACTGGCCATCTAGATTGAGTAAACCGCAAATTGTCGGAATCCCTAAATAGACTGCTTGACAACTTGAGAATGGCAGAACGATCTAGAAGGTTAGCTTTGTCTATCCAATTCATCTCTTTAAAGTGCATCGAGTTCCATCCCAATTGCAACTACGTGGCGACAGGTGGTGATGACCGATGTGTGAGGGTGTATGACATGCTCAATGGATCGTGCGTCCGATTCTTCACCGGACATCGGGTAGGGTGTATTTCGGTTTACATTTGATTTTCATTTTGGTTATGCGAAAACAGTTGGACAAATCATGAGCAAATTTTGGACTGTTTCGTTTCCCTTCCATCAGAAACATCTTTACTTTCCTGCCGAAGATCAGCCACAAACCACTCAAATTTCAAATAATGAGTTTCGAACATTTTATTCAATTCACGTGTTGCCTGTAGTCAGGTTTAATCACTCGTGTTCCGCGTGCGCGTGTAACATTCTGGCACCTTGTCTGTAACCCATTATGTACAAACTTACGAGCAGCAATATCGAAGGACAAAATAGCCAATAGAATAGTTCATAGTTGACTGTCATGTTATCCATCCAAGTGTGTGGTTGTATTCCGTCTTCCGCCATTCTTCCTCGCAATCTCAATTTCGTTCAGGCGAGCATTTGTCGCATGCGATTCTCAAATGACGGAAAATTGCTGGTCGCCGCAGGTGAGATGATCTTCTCGTTCTTTTTGTTTCATTTTGTTGCGAGTCGTACCATGCGTTTCTCAGCTGAATGATTTTGTGCCGTATTTACACACGCAAATGAATAACAAAACCTATATCTGAATGATAGAGGCCTCCCAAATAAAAAGCAATTTACTTCATGATATAACCACAAGGTAAATGCACAACATCTGCTGAGCGAATGGTCATTGTCGTTCTTATACCGCATCTGAATCATCAGCAGTTGGCCACACACATTGCATTGCTCATAAAAACAGTGCGGAAACCCAGTGCGTTAGGGTGAAGTCAGCAGCGGAAAAAAGGCGAAATCAACCTTGGTGGTCTGTCCGATTCGGTCTTGCCTTGGTCATGGGACTTTTTGTTGTAAAGTTCTTTCGAGATTTATGTTTGCCACTGAGTTCGAGTCCAAACCATTGTCCATTTTGTTCAAAACCCTTCGAACTACGTGATTTTCACAAATGGGGCAAATTACAGTAAATGTGGGGTATACTGTCGGTTTCTTTTTCAAAGTGTGCGTGTCGGGAAAGGTTTTTTTCAAATGTGGCCAGTAGCGAAAATCGCCACTTGGTCCAGAATCCAAGTGGCGGTTTGGAAATAGAAGTGGCTATTTGAAGACGGAAGATGAAAACGAAATTCGATTAGCGGAATATCGCTATTCCGTTTTCACCTGGACGCTTTATTCCGCATTTCGCTTTTGTCTGAACACAGGCCAATCGAGAAACAGGGCATTGTTGGTCCTTGGCCGATCAGCAGGTTTGACACCTGCAATACTGCAGCAGGCAATTAATAAATTAAGTATGTCTTGCAGCAAGATTGTTTGTATACAGGGCACATTGCATGTCTCCTTCAGACATTGACCTTTTCCTCAAAAAATATGAAGCAAGGCAAGGTGACATTATGTATACAGTTTAACGTTTGGTCATCCAGGGAAACACCAGATCTGGATGTGAGCCAACAGCTTGGTTGTTGTATTTTACTTTTTATGGTATGTTACTGGGTTAACATTTTCGAAAAAATACAAGAAAGGATAAGTACATGCACCTGCGAAGATTGTGGGAGATGAAAACCAGAAAAATGCCATCGAGTTTCCTAGTACATTGTTTGTTGTGCTCTGTTGCCATGTGATGGCGATATGATACGTAATGCTAAGCCGACAAACATGTTCTGCTGTCCAGATTGTAAATAACGTCAATATGGTGCGGCCACAAACATGAATCCGCCTGGGATAGCAACTCACAAAACACCAGAAGCTTTGTAAGTTGGCTGCGATCGATTCAAAAACTGTCTAAATTTCAGGTTCCGACGGTCGTGTCCTAATTTGGGACGTTGGCCAAAGTCGTCTGTTGGCATCGTTGGCCCTTTGCGACAAACGACAGCCCATTTATTCACTCGCATTCACCAGGGACAACACTGTGCTCGCTGCTGGTTCGTTGATGCGGTGTTTGTTTAGATTGAATCGTGTTTGCCAAGCATAACATTGTTGACATCGATTATCTGCGTGGTCTATCTCGCGTGAAACATCACAAAAATTACATTGGTCCCATGGTCACTTGTTGGCATATGAAGCTTAATCTGACCCATCTGTTCACACGTTCACAGCAGGCAGGTCTGTTAGGCAAGCTAGCAGTGATGTAATAACACTCGGTTTTGCTCGTTTTTGGCCTGTTTTCAAAGACGGGCGAGGTGCCAGGCCTCTGGTGTTCGAACGCGTCTGGCCAATTGATCTCCAAAAAGGACCTCGAGCAGATCTTATTGCTCACAAAAGTGCAAGCTAGTGTAAATCAAATCTAAATGAATACAGTCGACTTTCTCGGTGAGCCACTTTTCTTATCAAATCCATCAAAATTCTCTTGATACGGGCTCACAAAAAAAGATATAAAAATTCAATACCGAACCAAAAATTGTTGCAGGCGGTTGTCAACGTATTCACTTTCTCTCCATGGACCATCTCGCTGGTACTACTGATGTCGATGACGTCAGGTAGTTGGGATGGTCGTTTCATTGTTTTTGTCGATGGATTGTGTCCCGTGTCCTAAAAAACAGGTTTTTGGGATGGATGAGCCAGATAATACTGACACTAAATTACAATCACAGTATCACATTCCAGTCATAAAATTGCCTCTCAAAATGAAATGAACGAGTGCAATTTCTTTTTTCAGAACGTTAATATCGTCCGTGCAACTCACCTCCTATGAAACCAAGTCAACGCCCGTTCTGTCATTGAGATTTACGCCGAAAAATCTGCTTCTCGCTGTTGGTCCGTTCGATCAGAAATGAAGTTCAGGAGCAGCTATGGTCGATTTTATACTGTTCTGTCTTTTTAGATAAATTTGTTAGTAAACGTTATGCCAAAAAATCAGGACAAAATAACACAATGTGTTCGTTTTATGCGGGTTCTGTTTATGATTATGACCATTCTGTTTAGCGTACTGCCAAGGAATAAAATGTGCAAATCGGCTGACGTGATTGGTATTCATTGAAAATGGTCGCGAAGACCAGCTGCTGACACCATCAGTATTATTTTTCTCTCCACTGATGTTCATTGATGCTGTGATTACTGCGACCGTGCCAATTTCTCGTGTCATAACTGGGCCTGTTTCGTAACTGTCGTGGGTAATGTATGTGTACCCTTCTCGTGAATGGAAAAATTTGATTAGATCCTCCAGGCTAACCCTCAGGTCATGCCCAACGAGTAGTTTGCGCTCATCTTGATGCTATTTCTTATTGGCCGCTCAATGTGCCCATTCACGTGTGGGCACCATCATGAGTGCAAAATAACTGGTCTGATGTTCTCCACAACTGTGGACCCCACTTTATTTTCAGCTACCACATCCTACAGTTATGTCGTCAGCCAGTGGCACATCATATGCCAACGAGGTGACATCGCCAGAGATGGAGATGGGAGGTGACGCTGTTGGCGGGTTTTTCGCCGATTCGAAAATGTGGGTTTTTTACTTTTGTGTTGTTCTGCATTTAGCTAGTTTCATCTGATGTGACAGCACGCGAACGGAGTCCAAGGTGAACGTTTTTTGCAATATTAGGTTTATTGGGTTCGACTATTACACATGAATTTAGGCACGCACATTTTTGAAAGCTGTATTTTGAAAAGCTTGAATACCTGTCCAAGCAATTGTCAAAACTTCTGAAATTGAGCAGGAAACACGCCGATCTAAAGGCTATGTTGGATGGCAACAAGGACAATCTCAAGATGGAGGCCATGAAACGCATCATAAATGTATTTTTTTAATTTGTGACGGAAGTGAAGTGCTTGCAATCGTTTTCGCTTGTGTTCCAGATGATGGCCAAAGGTCGCGATGTCTCTGATCTGTTTCCAGCTGTGGTCAAAAATGTGGCCGCCAAAAATCTAGAGGTTGGTTAAAAAACAGCCAAGCTGCTTTCTAAGATACGATTCAATGAGCATGCAAATTTGCGCTCTGCTGCAGGTGAAAAAATTGGTCTACGTCTACCTGGTGCGCTACGCCGAAGAGCAACAGGATCTCGCCTTGTTATCAATCAGCACCTTTCAACGTGGTCTCAAGGTACATATATTTGTGTGCAGTTCTTTTTTTTTAAATGGGCCGTGGCTCATTTGTCAACAATTTAGTGGCTCATTTTGTACACATTTGCCTAAGTCTTGTGGCTCATTCAAAATTTTAGTGGCCCAATGAGTCACCATTAGTGCCTGGCAGAAAACCTGTTTGTGTGTGACTGTACATATTGCGGTTCTTCGCTTGTTCAACTTGAACAATTTTGTGCCGGTAGTGGGTGAACTTCGTTGACGTTCACGCCCAAGTGTCACGGCACCTGTTTGACGTCCTATGTTTAGTGAATGAAGTCTGGTCAACAGGAGGAATTTGTTCAAAATTTTTCAGGTGTAATTCGTCTGTCAGAATTTAGCTGCAAGTTAGCCGTTGCTGGGCGCTTTTTGGCATTTGGTGCGAGCGAAACAAAAAAGTATAGGTGCACGTTGCACCTAAACCTAGTTTTAGGTGCAAATAAAAATATCACAATGAAAACTGCAGCCCAGAATTGTCTAAAAAATCTGTGGTCGTGGTCAACACGCGTTTTTCGACGTTTCACATTCTATGAAACTCCAGTAGATAATCAATAAAGTACAAGCCAAACACACAGGACCCAAACCAATTGATCCGAGCGTCAGCCCTACGTGTCCTGTCGAGTATCCGTGTGCCCATGATTGCACCCATTCTCATGTTGGCCATCAAAGAATCCATGCGTGACATGTCACCGTATGTGAGGAAAGTGTCCGCTCACGCCATACCCAAACTATATTCGTTGGTTTTATTAATTTTTGCATTTTTCGTTTATATAAACTGACGTAATTATAATCATATTTAAAGTCTGGACCCAGATCTGAAAGAGCAACTGATCGAAGTTATTGATCATCTAATGGCCGACAAAACCACGGTGGGCCATAATGTCCTGATTATGATAAAAAGAAAGACAAATTAATATTTTATGAAAATTCCTTGTCTGCAGTTGGTTGTTGGCAGCGCGGTGTACGCCTACGAAGAGGTGTGCTCGGATAGACACGATCTATTGCATCGGCATTATCGCAAATTGTGTCACGTGATCATGGATGTGGACGAGTGGGGACAGGTGGGTTACGGTAGTTGACTACTGTATTGAGTTACCGTATGTCAATTGCTGGTTATCTTCGACGTGCGTGTCAAGCAGTGACAAATTTGCCCCCAACGTGTGTTTGCTGATGCTTCACGCACGAATGACTAGAAACCCTGAGCTCTCTGTAATCTGTTTCTGGAGCCGCCTGGAGGACATAAATAAAGCAACAATTGTTAACAGGTAAACGGCAAAAATTTATGTGTCACTGTAAATTATTTGCAGGTCGTCATTGTAAACACGCTAACGCGCTATGCACGGACACAGTTTGCTGAACCAACCGTAAGTCAATTTTGTCACTTTTCCCAACGGAGTTCTTTTACAATTTTTGAAATTCGTCTTTCAACTCCGAAGGCTGTTGAGTATGGTATAATTTTTGAAAAATTATATTTTTGTATCATCCAACCAGGATCAAGACAATGACGAGCAAGAGAATGGCAAGAGTTTCTACAGTGATGATGAGGAGGAAAATGAAACATCAGATGATGAAGAGAGTGAAGAAAGCGATGCTGATAACAAGACAAAGAAGAACAAACGCAAAGCACCGTACGAAATGGACCCGGACCTGCGGCTGTTGCTTAAAAACACAAAGCCGTTGCTACAAAGCAGGAATTCTGCGGTTCGTGCCTGTTTCGGTTTTGTTTAAATCTATTTGTTCAGTGAGTTTTAGCATTTCAAACGCAGGGAGCGTGTGTATCGTAGGAAATGACCGCGATTATCATTGTGCGAAATGTTTTTTGTTGAATTAATGGTTTTCTTAGTAAAATTTTTGAATCCTGTGATAATCATACGCTTTAAATCTGCTGATGTTTCACGCGTGAAAACCCAGGAAGCCTGTGGCAACAATCATATCGACGTATCCAAAATCACCTTTTAAATTAAAATAAAAACGAAAGAACCATCAATAATGGGAAGATACTGCCGTATTTCCGCTTGCACGATGATATCATCATCATCGTAGTTTTAGGGCGCGCCCATGTAGGCCAGGGCCAGGGCCGGGGCCGGGGCCGGGGCCATGAAAAATAATCTATGTCCGAGGCCCTGGCCCCGGCCCCGGCCCTGGCCTACATGGGCGCACCGACAGGGCCGGGGCCGGGGCCGGGGCCGGTGCGAAACATTTTTCTGGATAGGCGACGTTAGAACTACAGGGTTGTCAATAATCCAACATCGGTTTCGTATACATATGCAGCTGTGCGTGTGTGTTCGTGTTGGGTGTGCTGTTGCCTGATGTATCAACGGCACGGTCATTTTGGGGTTTTATTTAGGTTATGCATATGTATTTGTTCAAGCAAATTAATGTAAAGCGCTTTATTCTTAAAAATACTGGCTGATGAAAAGTCACCAGATGACATAAATTTTTTGAGCAACCACAGTAAACGACATGTCTGCGCGAAATTCGAGTAACCTATAACTCCAACCAATCAGCGAAACGCGCACGTCGTGTATGTGCACGGTCAAGAGCAAACTGTATGTGTATAATTGCAGGTAGAAATTCAGTGTTTTGTCAACCATATTTCAAACTGCAGCCCGAATTTGCAATTTACAAATTTGTATAATCTAAAGAAAAAACACAAGATAGCCATGCCCTTGATAAATCAGGCAGTAGCGCACCCAACGCGAACACACACGCACAGCTGCATATACGAAACCAATGTTGGATTATTGACAACCCTGCAGTTGAAACGTCGCCTATCCAGAAAAATGTTTCGCACCGGCCCCGGCCCCGGCCCTGTCGGTGCGCCCATGTAGGCCAGGGCCGGGGCCAGGGCCTCGGACATAGATTATTTTTCATGGCCCCGGCCCCGGCCCCGGCCCTGGCCCTGGCCTACATGGGCGCGCCCTAACAACCTCCCAACTTCACAACGCCCAAACAGTGTCCCTGTCGGTTTGCAGGTAGTACTGGCAGTGGCACAACTGTACTACCACCTGGCTCCAGCCAACGAAATGTCCGTTATGGTGCGTGCCCTAATTCGTCTACTCCGGGGCCATCGCGAGGTCCAATCGGTTGTTCTCATGAACGTCGCCACAATATCGGCCAAGCGACGGGTATTTAGCTCCATTTATGCTATCAGCAAAGTAATTTCCACTCTTAACTCATATGTCATACGCTGTCTATTGCTGTTGTGTGTGCCTGTTGACACTGTCTCTATTTGCATGCAAACTTTTGTGGGCCCAGTTATTTGATCATACCGGAGATTTTCACTGCCGGACCGCAACGAGTTGCTGCTACTCGGGGGATGCAAGTGGAAAGTCGCGGTACCTATCAATAACAATATTTACGTGGCTGTGAAGTTCGAATGTGCTGCATATTTTGTTTGATCAATATTCGGACTTCTCAGTTGTGAATGGGCACGATCGCTGATGTGTGCTCGTGTACTGAAACTTGCTGACTGTCCCAAAAAGACACGAGGTGCACATTTGTGATCGTCTTGCTTCCTAAATTGTGCCAGGAAACAAATTTTTAGATTCTACGTTCGAACTGTTTCCTGACACAAGGAAGGGATTTTAGTAACAGATTAGTACCAAACGAAGGCATATCGGTCAAAAGTTTTGAATTTTGACCCATGCGACTTGTTTGGTGCAAATTCCATTTCCTTTTCCGGTTGTGTTTCATTTCATAGGTGTATGCTCGGGGACGCTCTTAGAATGGTTTCCCGTTGGTGGAAGCCCTCTGATTTTGTCGCCAACTGTGTACACAGCGGTTGTTATCCCGATAATAGCGGCACCGGAGAAAGGGTGACGTTGTGTTTGGATCAGCCTCCTAGCTCACCTCACAAAAGCGTCCCTTCGTGGCATACCCACATGGGCATGCACTTATAAAGTTTAGATTGTGTGGTTGTGGTGTTATCAATGTGTGACTGGCTTGCCCCTCCCCATCTATCTCTCCCATTTCCAAGCATGCCACATCTTTTTAGCTTCGCATTACCTCACGCGTGCCCACTCCTGTCCGTGTCGTCCCAGACGGAATTTGTGGGAATGCTGCCCAGACTGGCACAGGAGTTTTTTGGTACTTTGTAATCATCTCCTAACCCTATCTATTTACAAAAGCGTGCCAGCGACTGGTTGCTTTCCTCGAATCTTGTGTGGAAGTGGCATGTACCTGGAATTTTGCCACTTGGGTTGAACTAACAAACGAAAGTATTCTCAGATCAGATCAAAACGCGCATACGTTGTGCATGACATAAGTTAGTGTGCATCACACTGTCATCTCATATTTTATTCAACTTTTCGATCACTGGCTTGGGTTTCATTCAATTTAGATCATTGGTACAGGAAAGGGTGGTTCTCTAGTTGTGTTGGTGATATCCGTGTTCGTGCGTATTGTATCGTTTTGTTCCAGTTAGTGATTAGTTAGCCAATTGAGCATGTCTTTTGTTTTCGCTTCTCTGTGCCAATTACTTGTTTTGTAAGTTGCGCAATTTCTGTTTCAGAACGTTTTTGAGCCATTCTTAAAAAGCTTCTTCGTTCGCTCCAGTGATCCGACGCATATAAAGCTGCTGAAGGTTGGTTTTACGTTTCAATTTTTTGAGTTTTTGCCAAAAATACGTTGTCTTCATTTCCAGCTGGAAATCCTCACCAATCTCGCCACGCAAACCAACATTTCCGTGATTTTGAGGGAATTTCAAGTTGGTGAAGTTTGAAAGTTTCAAACTAAAAATTGACTATTGCTTTTTGTGGTAGGTAAAGCGCATTCTTTTGCTCATTTCTATTAGGCAATGTTTCTAACATGGGCCAAACATTTCTCAGCCGATTTTCGTAGAAGAAACTTGCCTTTGTCCAAACTACAGACCTACGTGCACACGCACGACAAACAATTTGCGGCATCCGCCATTGAGGCGATAGGTCGATGCGCTGGCAACATCAATGAAGTGACGGATGTGTGTCTGTCGGGACTCGTCAATTTAATGGCCAGCAAAAATGGTTGATTTTGGGCTATTTTCTTACCTTTTCTCATTCTTTTGAGCATCTAACCAAATTTAGCACTTTGTTGGGAATAGCTGCTGGGAATCATGCGATACTTATTATTGTTATTACTTATTATTATTCGAAATTGAATGTTCAAAAATAATTGCGGTAAGATGTCAAATTGTATCTGGTCAGAATTTATCGACCTTGCATTGTTTGGTGTCATTTTTAGCCTGACCTTGTTTGTGCTGCTCGGGCCAAGGCCAGCTTTCGGTCGGAGCAGTATATTTCTGACGGCGCGGCAGCAAAGCCAAATCATTTTTTTCAGAAACGGTGGTTGCGCAGAGTGTCGTCGTCATCAAACGTTTGTTGCAACTGCAGCCTGATGCGCACAATGACATCATTGTGAGAATGGCCAAGTTGATTGATACGGTCAAGGTTGGATGGCTGGTGTATCTATGTTTCTGTAATTTTTGGCTTGTTGAGTTTATTTTTGATTTCGTGCCATTCGACTACTGCATGGTTAAGATTTTACACTAGCACTGTACTGTTATAAGATAAAGCATTCGGCTGAAATAGGTTACTGTTATTTTAGCTGCTTTTTCAGTCATGATGAGTGACTAGACTATGCTATGCTCTGTGTCCGTGCCATTTTCCACACGCAAATGAAAAAGCTTCTTCATGCAGTACCACATTACAAAAAACGTCTGTGGTACATAACAAAAATTTGTGCCAGGTGGGTGCTGCGCGAGCGTCGATTGTGTGGCTGCTGGGCGAATATTGCCAAAAGGTGCCGCATATCGCGCCGGATGTACTGCGCAAAATGGCCAAGACATTCTGTCAAGAGGTACGAAGCGTTGTTTTTCGCCTCATTCTGTACAATTTTCGATATTTTTGTTCGTTTCTACAGGAAGAAATAGTGAAATTGCAAGTACTGAATCTGGCGGTGAAGCTGTACCTGACCAATCGTGAACAGACCGAGCTGCTCTGTCAATATGTGTTCTCGATGGCCAGATATGACCAGTCGTATGACTTGAGGTCGGTTGATGGTTTAGTTCCCTTTTTGTGCGAGTGTGACACACACTGATCGCATTGTTTTCTTTCAGCCCTGTCCTGTTCATTATTTATTTGTTTTCGTTTTCCTTTGCAGAGATCGAGCGCGCTTCCTTCGGCAACTTGTGATGCCCGCGCAAGAGACGCGGCTGTCGAAATTCGCCGAAAAGATATTTTTGAGTCCGAAGCCTGCGCCCGTCCTGGAATCGACATTCAAAGGTTGGATTGGGTTTTGTGACTTCCGAGTCGAAGCTGTATTACGTTCATTTCGGCCCGGCACAACTTGAAAAAACGGTCTCTCCAAGCAGCTATCATATCTCCAAACGCACAATTATTTCAGACCGTGACGAATTCCAGTTGGGCACGTTGTCGCATTATCTCAACCAACGCTGCTCTGGGTACCAAGACCTGCCCGATTATCCAGATGAGCCACCAGACGCGAGTGTGAGGAATGTGATCGGCTATGAATCACCCGTGTTGGACGCAAAGACACCCACTGCCAGTGGTTGGTGTAGTGGGAAAATGATAAGATTTGTTTGACTGTGGGTTTAGAATCTACATCACATCATTATTTTAGCATTAGGGACTCGATGTGCCTCACCTAAGAGCACGTTGAACCTAAAAAGATTTCTGCTTGCTTCTTGTCTCTTGTAAAAATGGCCTATCGAACAGCTGTTGTTTTTCTGGTGTTGTACTGATGCCAGACACAAAAACTGATCGGATTTTGGCTCTTAATTACGGAAGACGTTATGGTCCGGGTGATGTTTCAACAATGTTTCTTATGCTCACAAGCAGAATAAAAATCTCCGTTTTCGTTGCAGGTGCCCAACAACGATCGTTGCTTTTCGGAGGTGGCACAGAAGGCAAATCGAGCTTGGCTGGATTCTATTCTGATGAAGAAGACGAGAGCAGTGAAGAAGGTTGTTTGAAGCAAAAAGGTCTCAACTTTTTCGTGTGTGTGGGTCTCCAACACAAACGACAGTCATGTCACTGCTGAATCTCACTTTCTGGCCCTTTTTATGAATTAATTATACTGGATGGAACATTATCATTTGCAGATGAAGAATCCAGTGAAGCAGAAGAAGAACAAGCAAGTGGAGAGCAAGAGGAAAAATCATCTGAGGAAGAAGAGGGCTCGGAAGAGGGTGCGTGTTCGTTGTTCTTGGTTCTACAGATTGAAATATTTTCGAATTCAAAGTAATATTATAAATAGCAGATGAAGAAAGCGAGGAAGGGGAGAGCAGCGAGGAAGAGAGCTCATCAGAAGAGGAAGAGCCGGTGAAACCGGTCGTAACGAAGCCGAAGGCGAAGCCCACACCGAAACCCGTGTCACAATCGAAACCGATGCCGAAAGCGAAACAGAAAGCTGTGAAAACTGATCTGCTGTTGGATTTTGGCGGTCAGTTTACTTTTCTTATGAAAATTGACGTTGTTTGAAATTAGAAGTGGAGGTCTTTGTTCCGGAACGCTCCATCACATACTACAATCAGTCATTGTGCTGTCACCCACCCAAACAGCAGGTTGTCAGGTGTTTGAATGTTTTATGTTTACCGCACAACAGACTTAAATGGAAAACTCCGGTACGTATGAACACAACAGTATTCACATGAATGATTCACATGTTTTATATGGCGAAGGTTGCCATTCGTTGCTCAATATGCACTGGCTCTGACAACATTTTTGGGAATCCATACTTGATTCGAATGCGTTGTTGTTGTCTGATACGTGAAGCGCACGTGGCCTGTAACCGCGTGCTTCATGTGCCTGACGGATCAGGCAATGTATTGAAAAAGTTCTTTCGAACTATTGCGATAGTGGAATTCGTTATGGTGGAACACTCGTTATAATAGAGTCCTTTAAAACCAGTTTGGTCGTAAGCTGGTATTTACGAAACGGTGAAGTGGCAAGTTGAGTGGAACGGTCAGTGAAAAAAGTCCGGTTGAAAACCAGTTCTCTTCCCAAAGATCGCGTTGAGCTGCGTGGAATGGTACGGCAGCACAGCGTAACATGACGATTTGTTAGAAAAATCACAAATCCTTCAAAAATGCTTATTTCCCGATTCTGAAGCCAGTGCTGGTACCATGATTGCATATGTTGTGGACACAACTGTGTGCCACACACAGGGAGAGTATTTTTCTGACTTGAATACTGTCCGGATGTAAAGCGCTTGGTGAAGGCTGCCTGGCATAACAAGCTGGCGAGTGGCACCACTGATACTCGGAAACGCAGCACACCCCGGCCGGGCAACTACCATGCGTATCCGCTAGAGTCGGCAATAAGTGCAAACACAGCGAAGTTACAGCAATCCACAAAATATGACACGAAAACCAAGTGATTGCAGTCGACACGACGTCGTCGTCGGCCAATGACGGCACACCAGCGGCGGGCGTGTTGGGTTCGGTGCCCCTTGTGCCCAGCACCAATGGCATGCAAGCTGCGCCAACGTCCATGTCGCCGAAACGCAAACCAGAACGGACGGTGGCGAGAATGGAGGAATATGTGAGTTTGGCATTATTGTTGACGACACCCGTGTGTAGTGCTGCTGTTGGAATAGCTCGAGTTCACGACAGCACATACCCGATATAATCTCATGGAAACAGAGATTATCACTGATGCAGAACTTCGGGATGTTTTATAAGTGTTTGGTGCAATATCTGGCGAACTGTCGGTAGAAACGTAGCAGGCGTGTTCAGTAGGGCAGGATCACTTTCTACGAACCTTTCCGTGGGCATGAAGAAAGGGCCATTGCTCCAGCGCTGTCCAGCATGCACCCACGTGTTTTATCATTAGTTCGTTGCGCGTTTTCCAATCAACGCCTAGCTAATCCCTCCCGTTGTTCTCAGCCATCTGCGCCCGCGCAGCACGTGTCCAAATCGGCGCACGAACTATTGACACGTGTGAATGCGCACGGTGTGTCCGTATGCGCTCGATTCCCCCGATCCCCCTCCCTCCACTCGAATCGAATGTGTGTGGTCGAGTTGCAATGCGCCAATCACTCGAATGATCGACAGCAGATGCACGTCAATGTTCAGGTGTGTGTCAGGCAGTAATCTTGTAAAGCACGGCACACGATCAGCAGCAGGCTGGCTGTGTGCGCAACCGCAAGGGCTACAGACGAACATTTTATAGTTTATGCGTAATGCATATTGCCTCTGGCTTACGTAAGTGGATGCCCTATTAAGAGTGTTTTTCTATCGAATCGACGCGGTAACGAAGTTTGACATGGATTTTGTGTGTAAAGTTCGCTTGTCAAACTTGCTCTGACGCGGAATATGCAGCTGTTTATTCCAGAAAGACAAGCTTCCATCGGGTGTCAATGTGGCGGAGGTGACCGATTCGGGGCTGCAACTCGATCCGGGTGCTTCCGCTACCGTAACTCTCGGGGTGGACTTTGCTGACACAACGCAGGTTGGACTATTTGATTGTTTGAAAATTATTCGTTTGTTTGGTCAAGCATCCATCCGAGAGCTTTTTACTTTTGACAGGCAGCAACAATCGAAATTGTGGTCACCAAACCCGACCAGGACCCGGCTCGATACCCAATCAAACTGTCAGCCAGCGTTGGCGAACAACTGCAGCCCGTGCTGTTGAGTCCGGAACAGTTCAGAATCGAGCAAAGTTGGTTTTCATTCATTAAGTGACAGGCTGTGCTGAATTCAGTACCCTCGAGACGCCATATCTGCCAACTTTATACACCGCAAGGCATCGCATCCCACGCCCATTGATTATTTTCGTGCCTTACAACTTTATACACCGCAAGTGCTTATTCGCATCCCACGCCCACCTTTGCAGCTCGACTAAGTGGCCTGAATGAAACATCAGCCAAGATCAAATTGAGCGACGCGCACAATCTTTCGGATACGCAAAGTATTGTGGCGGTGGTGTATGAGCTGGCCAATGTCATACAAGTCGATCAGATGGGAGACACGAATAAGGTGACGATTGGTTGACCGGGACGTTCTGAAAACAATTGTCACGCTGCAATTTACCTTCTGATGAACTGGCTTATTTTTTATGTTACGCGGCAGTCTGGTGGCATGGACACAGATCATGCCATTGGTGCAAGGCCCCACCCTACAAAAAACAGGAAAAAATAAGTTTTTCAAAAATTGAATCAAAATCAAAGAACCTATTTCATAATTGTTTCGTGCCCAGTTTTCTTTTCTGTTCAGTAAATTTTCTTCAAGATGACCGAAAGTGCCATATGCTGTTCAGGTCGTTTTTGAAGTCCTGACAGCCGCTCACGCAAAAACAAATTGCTCATTCGTCAAATACCACCCCTCTCATTTCATTCCCTCAAACCTCAATCATTGCAGTTATGTTTCTGCGGCCGCACGCTGTCAGGTAAATCACTGGTCTTGATCTCATTCGCTGAATCCGGCGATTCGATTCGGTTGACAGTAAATTGCGAGAAGATGGTGATCGGATCGATGCTGTTCAAGCAGTTGAAGGAGGCGCTCACTTGAAGTGGTGATGGGTAGTGAATAGCACGTGTATTAGCTTAGGGATTCATTTGGGATTTGGTTATGATGATTGGTTTGTTTTACACTTTCAGATTCTGATAGATATTTAATTTGTGGGGATTACTGCTGTTTTGTGGTGATGGTTTGTCTGCAAAATTAAGTATAATATTTCGAATATTTTGATAAAGTGCTTGTTTTGTTTACACGTTTGCGTGTGAGGCATTTCAAATTGTTAGTTGTTTCGTCGAGCCAGACTTCTTTATTGTGATTTCTTCCTTACTTCGTGGTCATATTATTTTCATTCAAAAATTGTACATTCCGAAGTTGTTGAGCATAAATAAATTTGGGTGACACAAGGTTTCATAATCCATTCGAAATATATGTGATCGGTTCCCATTCCGATATGTGAAATACTTCTAAATTTTCTTTCGAAAATCTGAACTTTCTAAAATGCGATTTGTTCCAGCAAAATAATGTACCGCAATTTTCAAACCCAAGATCGAAGTAAGCCAATGGAGCAGCAGCCGTGCGCTAGCGTGAATGGCGAAGTGCCAATTCAGGGCTGCCCTCGTGGCAAGGGCCTTCATTCGATGGATAACAACAACGAAACCACGATCACAAATAATAATGATCCATGTCAGCAACCATTCGAGGTTTTTGTTAATTTCGTTTTTTCACGTCTGGCATAGTTGACTGTTCACGCTGGTGGATTCTCTTGATATATGCGGTCTCACAAAAATTTTTCAAAGTTTTTTGCACGAATCGATGCTACATAGCTATGTGACATGTTTTTACATTTCAGCTTCGCAAACTGCCCGATTCTCTCTTTTCGCCTTCCCATCTGATTGACATGATGTCTGAATGCAGCTCAAGCCTAATGCCTTTGCCTGACGGTTAGGCAGACTTGTTTCAGCATTTTTTTATTACACCTAAAATTTATTAAATAAATAAGAAACTGTCAGGACTACACATACGGCCTTTATGCATCTCGGATTTCGACAAGAATTTTCCTTCGCTGCTCTCGCAACTAACTGACGTCGGGGAACCCACGCAGCAGCAGTTTGAAGGTTGGGCTTCGTGATGTTTCACAACAGAATGTAACCTTCGTAAACGTTTATGTTATTTTTCAGCCCAATTTCGTTCCATGCAATCCTGCCAACGAGCACTGTTCTATGTGACTGTCATTGAAGACACTGACACAAACAAGGTAATGTTTCATCATTCGTCGTTGGATGATGTTCATCTTATAAATGCCTGCCGTGTTCAGATAGTGGCGGCAGCGACATTGGTGCTCGAACTCAAATTCATTCATTGCATGGGTCATCGAGGTCGAATAGAGGACGTGGTGGTCGATGAATGTATGAGGGGCAAACAGTTGGGGAAAATGTTAGTTTGCCGTTGACTGTTCTGGTGCTAACGACAGGGGGAACCGCAACATAATTTTGGTGGAACAAAATAATTGTAAGTCTTTACTTACAGTTTGTGATGTGCGAAACCTTGTTTAGGCTGAGCCCACGCGCAGGGTTGGAAAAAAAAATTTTTTTTTAAACAAGTTTTTTTTTTAAAAAAAAAAATTTTTTTTTAAAAAAAAATTTTTTTTTTAAAAAGTCTGAGATTCGGGGAAATTTTACCAAATTTGCCTAAAAAACGCGCAAAATCGCGAAAAAATGCAACTTTAATTGACAAGTCACTTTTGTGACTTGGTTTGCATCACTTATCAAGGGTGTTTACGTCATTTAGGTACGATCCAACAGTCTGTGCTTGATATGGACCGATGATTGCTGCTCTGTGGTATCGGACACAACAGTTTGTGGCCGAATAAGCAAGATTCACTCATAAACCACACAGAGTTGAGAATATAAGCTGCAGAAATACTTGTCGGGCAGCTGAATCAGTCGTATATGACCGACCTGATGGGGTATGACATCGAAGTACCATGTAGGCACATGCATACTGTGTCCCATGTACCAAGGGAAGGTATAATAACATCATTTGGGGTATCTTAGGTACCAAATACATGCCCCAAAGGTGATTTTGTGAAGAAAATTTGTCGACCCTTGAGAAAAAATGACAAAAAATAACCCCCAAAAAGGCCATTTTTGGACGTTTTAGAACATTTTGTTCCCCCGAAAATTTTTAAAAAAAAAATTTTTTTTTTAAAAAAAAATATTTAAAAAAACTTTTTTTTTTTTAAAAAAAAAAAAATTTTTTTTTTTAAAAAAAATTTTTTTTTTTTGCCCAACCCTGCCCACGCGACACCACTTAGAATCACCGGTGATATACTTTTTGCTAATTTATAGTCTATGCTCATATCGGTGCTGTTGGTACGATCGGGACTTTAACTTTTGCTCTCTACCAAGAATATTCATGATATACAGTGGTCATCACATTAACCTGGGCACCAAACTGTCGGTCAGTTTCGCCACAGTAGAGGGTTAATAATGTAAAGGAGTCCGACTGTGTTTGCAGTCTGCTCGAGCGTCTGACCATGCTGGGCCAACGACTTGGTTGTTACAAGATGTCACTCGAGTGCAAAGATCATCTGGTACAATTCTATGAAAAATTCGGATACAAGGTCGATCAGGGCAACAATTTCATGGTGAAACGCTTTGTTAAGTGAACCATCTGAGCTTGCTGTTTCAGGAAAACCTTATCTTTTGTAATTTTATGGTCATTATTATTTTAATTATCGAGTCATATTTGATTTGGTGGAAGGTTTTAGGCATTATCCCGGTCAGGTTTGGAGGAGAATGCGTTCAGGTCAAGTCGGTTTTTTTTGTTTTACGTTAAGTGTTGTTGGTCAAAAGCGCTTTCGCTTGACAATTTATTTTATTGGGAGGTATAGTTTTCGAGGTTCTCATCGTCTTTCGCGCTTTTAAAAATCTCGAATTATCGCAATCTTGTATTCAGATTACGTTTAGTTGCCAAGTTTCACACAACTGAAGTGCCTATGATGACAGAAGTGGTACAATTTTTATATTTATTCTCAAAACTGATTTGATTTACTGACCTTTTATTGCGTTCGTTTCAAATGTGACTGACCTCTGTGAATATTATAACATACTGCATTCCGCCAAGCTTTATCAACAACATTTTTGTGCATTCTTGTAATTGTTTGTTTGATATTTTGCACTAAAAATCTCAATTGCAGTAAAATGTTGATTTTGTTCTCTGTTTGACTTTGATATTGTCAGATTTTGCTTGGTCCACGCACCAAACGCACGCTTTGCTTCTGTGCGTGATCCTTCATTGTTGTTCGTGGTCTGAAGCCAAAGTAACATACAAGTTACATTATTCAGGCTGAAACGGACTCGAATAATGACGGACTGCATATGAAACACGTTCCAACATGGTGTGACAAGCTGTGAGTACGCACACGTTGTTACCATAGGAATCTGACGTCACTTGTTCCGAGCCTCGTAACCGTGCTCTGTTTTTACTATCACGGCATGGGGCTGTTCAAAATATTGGTTTGTTTTCAAGTATTTTTATTTCTTGTCCCACATGTTTCGCTTCCTGTATGAAAACAGTTATTCCTTAATCAATTGGTTATATTCTTCAGACTATAAAACTGAAAGAAAATTGTTTATTTTCCAGCTGAGCTACGGCGTCGGTGTCTACTCTGGTGTTTTTCTGGCACAAAATTACGAGGTCAGTTTCCTGGATTTGCACAATCCATGTTTTTTCATAAATTGCGGTTTATGTCAGTTTTCAGTTGCCAATGCTCGAAGACCCACGGAAATACTGGGAGAAAATCAAGGAATACATGGAAGAACACAAAAAGGATTAGAATCATCGTGTCTTATCAACTTCACCATATCAACCTGATCTTTCCGAACCCACCCGTCCCAGAAACCCATAAACTTCAACAAATAAACAATCCCTCAAAATAATTGAATAGTATAAACTAAAATGCCTCCAATTAAAATCACCAAAGTCCTGTCCTGTTCGTCGGAGCTGCCCGACTTCCCTGCCGAAAATCTCGTCAAATCACAAGCGTTTGCCAAATGGAAAAGTCAGCCGGGCCCTGGTCAGTTTATGAGATTATATAATATCTGGTGTAAAACATCAGCCAGCCGACCCATTGCTCGGTTTAACTGATCACTCGCTATCAGAACATATTTGTGATCCTGTAATCCAGCCAATCGCACGTCGACTGTTGTGCTGCAACTGGAGCACTCAACATCGATTGAAACATTAGATATTGGCAATGATGGATCCGCCTTCGTTGAAGTGTTGGTCGGACGATCAGCCACTGGACACGGGGATATGGAGGTTAGGTTAATATAGCTTGTCTGTGAAACATCACCCACAAAGCGAACAAGTTCAGGTGTTGCTACCCACGGTCACCATGATGTCGCTCAAAGAAAGCCGCGATCAAACGGACATGCTCAAAGTGCGCATGTTCAAGAAAGCGGACTTTGTGCAGAAAACCGCCGAACAGAAATGGGACATGTTGAAAGTTAGATACAATTTTGTGACTAATGTTTTCATTAGCAGTGCTACGCAGCTATTATTGGAACCTAGTCCGCATGGCGTTCATATTTGTGACCGTGAAACATTTCCTGGCTGGTTGTTTGATTTTTCATAAAAACTCGCGTTGAATAGACTATCAGCGAGCCTGCCTTTCTGCTATAAATCAATTTGCCAGCGATAAGGTTCGCAGATTCGATTGGAATTAATGTTTTGCACAGAACGAAAATTGATACCTTGTATTTGATAGAATAATGGTAGTGCTTCGGGGATCACCAGTGACAACACAGTGGAACTTAAGTTAGTCCAATATACTTATCAATTCAGATTGTCTGCACTCAACCATTCAACAAACAGAGCGTCTTTGGTCTGTCATTTGTGCAGTTGATGTCTCCGGAAGAAGCGAAAGTTTGTGGACTTGGCTTTGTTCTTAATTTTCCGCTAGTTGTTTGTTAATTTTTCAGCGCAACACTCAAACGCCTGCAACAATTTCAACCCCAAATGTTTCCAAGCAGTTCGGCAAATTCACACTGCGTCCGGAAACTAACGATGATGTTTCACCCACGTCGGGTGCTCTTATGTTCGGGAAAGCACAGGCAGCTGGGACAAGTTCGTTGGAGGTAAGTTCTGGTGCAGGTTGGTTGTGGCAACTAGTTTTAGAACGCTGCGTTGATAACCCAATTCTCGACAACATCAAATTGGCACTGTTTGGGACGGCCAGGTCTTTACTGAGTGAAACATAAACTGCTCAGCGAATGTGCTTGTCCAGTCGTTTTTCATTGTTTATTTTACGGTTGTGTCTTCGTTCAGCAAGACGAAAATTCTATTCTACTGCTGCCGGCGTGTTTCTCGGTCGCTTGGACCAAACCATGCAGACCGTCGTGCAAACACGGTTATGTGTGTGCTGCCATCCATGTTTCAGGCACCTCGGGGACAGGGTACTTTCGAAAGTCACGTAATGCTATTCTAACAAGATATCCACACGCAGGCAGCCAAACCGTCCGTCGTGCCACGCGAACCATCCAAGACAACCAGTGTCACGCCCAAACCAACCCCACAACAGCCAGTGCACAGAACTTCGACTGAAACATCAGCCAAAGCGAAAGGTCCCGAGGTCGAAAAACCGAAGCGAACGAAACTGGGCGATTTTGCTGCCGCAGCAAGCACACCCAAACGAACAAGTGACACACCTATATCTGAGAGAGTGCTCAATGCCGGTAAAAGGCCCAGACCCGCCCAGCAAGGGTCAGGGTCCAAGCAGTCACACAATGGTGCCCCTACGTCAGGGAGCAAGCCTAGAAGGGCTGCTGCTGCCTCGGTGAAGAAAGTTCCGTTTGAAAAAGTGTGTGGTTTGTTGATAAGTGTTGTTATATTATCTGTATGAAACTTCAGCTAGTTAGTTTCTGTGTGTTTCAGCTGCTTCATGGCTGCACATTCGTGTTAAGTGGTTTTGTGAATCCACAGCGTGGCGACCTGCGAAAGAAAGCACTGGAGATGGGTGCTAAATGCTCAAATGATTGGAATGATAGATGCACCCACTTGATATGTGCGTTTGCAAACACGCCGA
This sequence comes from Rhynchonema sp. JSB1_4, assembly GCA_030248065.1. Classification (NCBI taxonomy): domain Eukaryota; kingdom Metazoa; phylum Nematoda; class Chromadorea; order Monhysterida; family Xyalidae; genus Rhynchonema; species Rhynchonema sp. JSB1_4. The sequence continues at coordinate 40,112 of JASAMV010009160.1, forward strand.
AAGCCAGAGAGGTCAGTATTGTGGTTTGTCATGTCTTCAAAACGCTGTTTTTTGCAGTTCATGCAGAGCTGCTGACGAAACAGTACTGACGTGATTTATTACTGTCGCTGAGATAACATCAGCCAGGTGGCCGTAGGCGCACTGGCTGTATTCGCACTTGCACTGTACCCACATGCCCTGATACACATGCGCCGATACCTTTGTCCTGTCAGAACCGACTACAGTGATAAAAATTGAGTCAACTTTGTTCCACATGAAAGCTCGTCCTGTTTACTCAGGTGCAGCGCAGTGGTCATGGTCATATTGTGAGGAAGGAATGGATAATTGATGGACACAGACAACGCAAACGGATGCATTGGAGACTGTGAGGCTGGCTGGAATTGATGATTTGGTTGTTTTTTGTGTGGGTGACTCAAGAAAATTGACTGAATTGACCGCCAGATGTCAAATTGTACTCGATGACAGCAAAACATTCTTGTTGTTCATCCAGATTGCCTTGAATGGAAATGCATCTTAAAATGTTTTGCCGATAGCGCATAGTCAGAATAATTCTTAGCTCGTTGATTGCAAAGCGACACAGCCGTTTCAGCAAAAGAAGAACTAAAATTAGCGCTTGAACAATATCAGTACTGGCCAAACCAATCAGATTTATTCTTCAGCTATGCGCTCGACCCGAAGCAGCAATCGAACACGTTCTCGGACGATGAATTGGTCGCTGATGACAACAGTGAGGATGGTGAAACATCAACTGATACTCAGGTAGGTGTTTGAATGTCACGGAGTTGTGTTGTCAGCCAGTGCAGCAAATAATCAGCTGCTTCTATAGTTAGCTTTTCACATTATTTTTCGGTGATTGACAGTATAATGTCGGAAAACGTTGCATGCTCGTTGATCTACCCGTTTCTCGGGCATTGTCCTCTTTCTGATTGCGGTGCCCATAAAATTTGAAGAAACATCGAATGGGCACTTATGATCAACAAGTCTCATTCATCCGGCATAATGGTAAGTGTGGTTGAGACAAGCGGGCAGACTGAGCCGATACGATCACTGAGTTTGTTTGCAACACCAACCAATCACAGTTATCGTTTGCAGAGTCAGCAACCAGGCACATCGCAACAGTCCGATCCAGACTACAATCCCGAGTCTGGGTCCGGTTCTGAGTCGGACAACGAACCGGACGCAAACTGGGACTCGGAGGATACGGATGACGAAATCGAGAGGATCAAGGCCGGACGGACGAAAGGAAAGAGGACAACGGATAAAAAGGAAGAGAAAGTGGAGAAGAAGAGCAGGTGCGATAACCAATTTTATATTACTTTTCTGTGAAACATCATCCTGTCAAATGCATGATTCGGTAAGGTAACTTTGGTTTCAGTCTCCAACTTGACGCCGATGGTTTGCCCGTGCTGCCAGATCTGTTCGATGGCATGCGATTCTTTATTTTGTCAGATGTGACGAAAGAGAAACGACGCCAGGTTGTTGCCTAATTGCCCTGATTGTTCAAGGCTACTTTCTTCTTTTTTGATTCCTGGTCTCAGTCCGATCGTGCATATCCAGGTGACCCGCTACGTGACGGCGTTCAACGGTCAGCTCGTCTCATACATGGACCCGACTACCGTAACCCACGTGGTCACCGACAAAGCGTGGAATGCGGACTTTGATGAAATTGGCGCGAAAAATTCGAAAATCCAAATAGTCAAGCCTGATTGGCTGGTGAAATGCGGCGAAACGAACACTCTGGTCGATATTGAGCAGTTTTTGGTGCAAAAGTCATAATTGTCAATTTTAAATCTCGGATGATTTGACAGGTCAAATATAGGGTGACCCAAAAGTACCCTCAATATCGTTACTCTTGTGACCTTGTTAAGAAGTAGACAACTCGGATAAGGTTGAATTGTAGCTCATTGAAATTGCCACGCGATTCTACGTGCGACTAACACCGTTAAATCAATTCTCCATGCCGTTGTCTGATGTTTCAAGACTGGATTTTTTATGCGCCTTTTGACCATAATTTTATCAGTAAGCGTGCGGTGTTGGTCACTCTTGGTGGACTTCTTGAGTTGAAGCTACTGTTATTGATTTAATGACATTTGTGGTTTTGACCAGCGTGAAAGTTGTTCACGGACGGTAAATAAAGAACTTTTACGCTGGTCGAAGTCTTAAAAAATATCCTTAGCTGTTTGAGTTACCAAGACAAACCTTCAGCAAGAAGCATGCGTGAGACATCAGGTAATTGAACAGAGCGCCATTTTAATAGGTTTTGTTGCATGGAGAATCGCCTGGTGAGTCCAATGAGCTACAAATCAACCAGTTTCTGTGCGTGTTTGGCTCACAAAGGCCACAAATAGTGACCAAGTTGAGTGTACTTTTGGGACATTCTGTACATCTGTACATGTATACATTAGTTTGCAAAAAAAGTTGTCATCTAAATAGCGGGTCTGCATGTTTCAGTATGCATTAGATTTGCATGTTCTTTTTTCGACAAATTGCTGTGGTATAATAGCCTTTTCACCACAAAATAGAATTATGGCGTGGATGGGCCGTGTGTTTGTGTGTTCCTATGTTTTCATATCCAATTACTCAATTTTGTGAAGTGTGTGTGTTGTATTGTCATTGTAATGTTCTCATGGCAACCAACGTAAAGGCAACCTGGTTATACTTCTTAGAGCGCTAGGGCTTTCTTGTTTGCGTCATGTTCAAAAATACCAGCGAATTGTTTCAGCACGTTTTGATACGTCACAAACCACCACAAACGTATGTAAAAGCGGTGTCAATGTAACAAAGAACAAGACATTTTTCTGGCATGGTGAGACAAACAAGGTGAACAGACGATTGCCTTGCAATCAGGTGGAGCGGCAATTTGAATTATAGGTCCGTCGAATTCGTTCTTTCAGCTGACGGAATTCATTATCATTGATAAACACATTATCGCGTTGTCCGGCGATGTCGACCAGTTGTGTCTCGTTCACTCGCACTGTGCCTTGACCAGCGTAGAAATTCTGGAATGCAACGCTGCCATTGTGAATCTTTTTAAAGCCTGTCACGCTCGTTTGTGAGGCCGACGATTTGGTTGCCAGTCTGGGATTACGTTTGGTACCAGGTATTATCTGGTGAGGTCAATACGACACAATACGTCAATATTGGTCGGGAGCACCGAACAGGGCAGTCAATAATAAGATTCAGTCTGCGCTGCGTTAAAAAATATTTCGGTCACTCCCGCTGACCTGAGATCCAGTGAACGAGCAAACATCTAAACATCAACTAACATCGTAATCGTAGTCGGTTCCTGTCACAAGCAGTTCCATTTTCGGCAAACGTCTGACGTTCTCAGCTGCAGCACGCGGGTCCTGGAAACAAGCGCAGCATCACTCCATGAACGTTGTGCTGCAGCGCGCATTCTGATTCACAATCCGACTTTAATTACAGTCGCACTCTACAGACAGAACATTCTTCACAACGACCGACAGGAATGAACGGTCTCATTGCAAAACCTGTTGACTCTGATTGTCTTGATATATCAGGCACATATCAAGCCTAACCCCAACCTGTTGACTGTATCCATCGGTGAAAACCAAGGTCACACGTCCATTCACTTCGTCCAATGGCCGGAATCCGTGTCGTTCCTGATTGCGATCGTCAAATTCGTCTGCTGCCATTTCCAGCGCTCCGGCTGAAATAATTGGACCCCAAATTATTTTGATATTAATAATGCTTGTGAAACATCAGCCAATTAGTCACCAACCAGTATCCGTCCATCCGCCGTACCATTTAGCATTCCTTATATCGTTGATGATCGACTCCTTGTCAAAATGCTTGCTGAATCGGAATTCTGGCTGAAGTACCGTGTACAGGGTAACCCGCAACAAGTGCGGAAACTCTTTTATGAGGCTATATCTCAGCCGCGCTTACACATGGAGATAATTTTGGTAATGCTTTCTGAAGCATGGACGATCTATTTTTTTGTGTTAAAATTCGGTCTCCTCACATGCCATCGTGAATAAGCTACGCAGCATAAACAGATCAACGCCAAATCAATCTTGCAACCGCGGCCAAGATCAAGCGACACAAAATGGGGGTTTCGTACTTGTTGGGTCACCCTGTATTATCGCGAATGATCTGCCAATTTTCAACGTTTATTTATCAAATGCCCAAACGTATAAAAACTGCATAGTACGATGGTTCGCTTTGAATGCAATATTGCTGTGAAATGCAATAGCAAGAACTCGGAACTTGATTTAAATGGGATCCGGACAGTCATGAGTCAGTCAGGCGAATGACATGACTTCACCAAAATTTGAGCAATTCGGAAAACTATTCTTCCAATAAATGTGCTATAGTTAATAATGCTCACCACAACGTATCCGGGCGATGAGTATTTCAACATGGCCACTCTTGTTGTCTTCTCCCCAACTTCCAGATCGTTAACCAGATCGACGGCCATATCCTGATGTTTCAAAGAGGGTATGAAACATTTATTGTGGTTGGTATTCACACAAGAGTCAGGTATGAATAGAAAAATGCTGGACCTAAATAATCTTCTTTGTTCAAACATTTAAGGTTCAGATTAAAAGTACAGCGGAACCTTGAATCGTTGATGTTCGTCCATAACACTGCCCGAGAAGTCAACCACCAACTGAAGGTCCAACTCACAACCTGCGGAGAACTACGTCGTAATAAAACTGGCAATGTTCAATAGTGCTATAACTTCGCGTTTATGTCTCTCACCTGATCGTCCCTCGGTCGTTGTAGTGGCTAAAAATATTTGGAAACTTGGAAAGTTTTGGCCATCTGGTGCATTCTCACTGACGATAATCCGGTGCATCGACCGTCTGTGAGACCACAGTCGAAACATTAGGCAGTCAAAAAACGCGCTGCATAGTTTCGCATTTGACAATCCTGAATCGAAACTCAGCATGTCTACTTGAATCATCACTCACGTCTTTTTGTTGTTGTTGTCGTTGTGACGGGATCCCTCTGCGGTCGACGACATGTCAAGCCAATGCGCAGATAATCGGCCACTTTCATAGCGGCGTCCGGGGCCTGGTCAGGGTATATTTTGTTCGTAAAAACTGATTTTCGCTGTGTCGTAATGCAAAACTAAATTTGTTGCAATGGATTTTTGAAGTGTCTACACCTCGATCAGATTATCTTCATCTCCACCAGCCCAACGCAGCATGTTGCGACGACCAGACTGTTCGGTCCTGAAAAAAATGTCATGTGGTGTGTATCAGTCAGCTGACTTTTTTTGAATTAAAAGTGTTATTTTGACGCTTAGCAGTTTGGGAACGGCTGTTTACTGAAATACTAAATTTTTGCCTTTGACTCTTGTACCATAACACAGAGAACAAAGGTTATACGTGATCCAAGCGCAGTTGGATCATAGTTCGATATCGGTCAAAAAGCACATCGAAACATTTCGACCAATTAGGCACTTTTTTCTATTTCGAACAAGTGGCTGATTGTGAAACATCATTCAGCGACTCACGTTTCCTCTTCACGTAACATCACCAGTTTCAAGTCCACGCCTGGTGTATTCCTGAATTTTGCTGCATACTCGTCTGATAGATCGAGTTGGTCCACGCCGTTGGTTGGTTCGCCATTCACCAGACCATCCGATACGAAGAACACCAGCGTTTGATCGGTCGGCTCTGTGAATGGGGCTAGCATTTGGGTGTTGTTTGTTGGGGTGGAATATACCGCTCAGTTTGGACAGCCAAAGCTTGGAGTGTACGTAGCGGCTTAGTTCAATACCAATGAGTTTAGCTCTATTTGTTACGTGTTACCTATCCTTGAAATATATTTGTTTTGGAAAACAAAATAGCCTTTGATTTCAATGAAGTGGAAAATAACAAACTTTTACTGAAGACCATTGCTCTGCTAAAAGCAGCCGACCACTACAAAGCAAACTGTTTCTCGGTGTTACAGCTTGTGTGACAGAATGTGAATTACATAATATACTCTGACAATTCTTTTGGGAGAAACTTTTCCAACGCGTTGCTTAAAGCGCATGACGCGTGCACTGGCTTTAGCGGTCACGTGACTTCTGTAGCCAGTGCACGCATAATGCGCTTTACGGATCAGGCAACGATGTTGAAATATTTCTCCCAAAAGAATTGCCAGAGTATACCTCCTTTCCTAGGCAGTCGTGCATCAAACATTTCCCACACGGTCATCCAGGCCAGACCCATTGGCGTGTTGCCAGAGAATAAGCGTTGTCGATCAACAAACTGATGCCACTGACGATTGGTCTGTGCGTGAATGTGAAACATCAGCCACGTGAAACAGCCGCCAATGTAGGTTGTCGGCGTGATCAAATCAGGCTTCCTTCATTGTGTGCCCAGCGTGAAAGTCTGTGACCACCGATGTGTACACTCCGTTACAATTACCCAATCTGTATTGACCGACGCGTGCAGAGCTCTCAGCGCAAGAAAATGTTTTAAGGCAGCACACCTTCAACTTTCCAAAGTTGACATTACTAAATCGATTGCCCTGTTTGTTCGGTCCGAGATCGGCCCATTTCTTCGCTTTGCGTTGTGAGCCCCAATTGAAGGCTGCCACCCGGTGCTCGGCCACGTCTGAAATCAATCATCTGTGTTCATCATTCGATTCTGATTGTTTCTCGGTTGTTTCAGGAGTCCCAGTGCTATCGACTGACCACTCAGATCGATCACTCTGGCCAACTGTGTGCCCAAAATGAAGGCATCCCTGGCCGCTTGACTTGCACTGGTGTCCAGCACGATCAGCACATCCGTGCGACATGCGGCCTCTTGCGCTCGAATTGGGTGCAGGGCAAGGCACAACTGGAAAAGGAGTTATGATGGAGAGCGTCAAGAAGGCATGTCTTGGTCGTATAATTTACTATCTTATTATTTGACTTTGATCAAAGTAAAATGCATTGTAGCGTACCAGTTGCTTTTATTTGTCTTGTAGTTGTAGTGCTAGTTGTCTTGTCTTGTAGTATTTGATGTTGATGTACAATATTGATGTCCCAGGAAACTTGGTCATCGCGCTTATTCCCATAAAAGCCAAAGCGACTAACCAAGACTGCGATAATGCTCTCCAAGTGAATCATTTCGAAACACGGAAGTAATCGCATGATTTTCTCTAAAGTCTGAAAAACAGGAGATAAAAGGCGTGTGTGACAAACATTAGGACGCCACTGCGGTTAATCGTAACAACAACGTGTGTTTTGTTCGCACATCACAACGATGCAGAAAAATAACATTGAATTGATGACATTTATTAACGAAGTGAAAACAACGACAGCTCTACTTCTTTCGCTCATTGATTACCCGGGATTTTCGGCGGAAAAAATTAATATATCATACTATAATAACTTTCACGCGGCAGTGAGAAATGCAATGAAAAGTAAAATCGCGCCCAAAATTAATGTCGGCAGAGGGCGGGCGCGAAAGTCAATCGTGGGGTCCGGAGTTTTCCGCTTTGAGCCCCACACTGGGACCAGGGCTCTATTTGGGGTAAAAAGTTATCCAAATCAACCCAAGAAAGCAACTAGGGTCATTTTCGTACATTTTTCAAAGGAAACCGTGCACACAAGGCGATTGTGATAACATTCAACATGAGTTTCACAAAAAAGGTCAAAAATATCGCAATATCGCAAATGCCAGGTGATATATTTCAAGTCCGAAGCTCGACCGCGTTCAAATGTCAGCCACAAAAGCGGCGGCCGGAATATCGTGATCGGTGTGCCCTTTTTGCAACTTGGATCCAAAAATGAATGGCAATCGTCATCCTGCTGTCGTCCGAAAAACGTCATTCCGGCGAATTCCGATTAAACACCCCTGCTACGAATGTAGTGACACGGGGGTGGATTCGAAAACTTTGCGAAAAACCTCGAAATGTGGGGTCGCAAATACAGCTTGCTGGATACGTTGAAATGGATATTCAATACCGAACTATTGCGGGACCAGGATCATTCATTATCCAGCTTGTGAATTAATTTTATTCACAATCATACGAGTGCAGTAGTTCTTCGCTACTGATGTCAGAAGCTGTGCTAAATGGCCATAAAACGTGTTGCAGAAAGATGACACTGTTTCATGCGTGTGCTGATAGTTTTTTTACACAACACAGAGCAGTGCCAAATCATTGCCAAGTCGACAGTTTTTGATGTTCTCATTTCGCTTGACATTGAAACCATCACCGTTTAGTACTACTGTAAGTTAGCATTTTTGTTTTGCAGCAGACGTTAGGATTCAGCATTTGCTATGTTGCGTAAGTTTCAACGGGATATGAAGGTCGTGCATGCCACATCATAACGCCAATGTTTTCGCTGCTTATTTTCCATAGAAATTCTTTTCCAAAAGCAGCAACATGATATTTTATGAATTGTGCCACATTACTGTACGCTAGCATTTATCTTACGACAACCGTCTGCTCCTGTACTCTATGACTGCACACATGGCAAAGTCTGCGACTGCGTGCGTATTGAAGTTATTGATTTGAATCACAAATCGGTTATACTCCGAGAATGATTCGTGTTGTGTAGAAACATCAGCAAATCGCTTTTTTTAATCAATATTGACCTGCGCTCATTTTTAAACCGCTGATGTTTCACAACAGACATGAAGGCCATACCGGTGGAGACTCAGGCTGATAACATAACGATATTTTTTAGCATCACTAGGCACTTTAATTCGACTGACATATTCAAGAACAAATTATATATCGATAAAAGTGCGGCAGTAGATACTACTAGTGAAATCACGTCTGTGGTTGCCGTAAGTGTGAAAGTTATTCAGGTTAGAAAAACGGAAATTAACGCCACATTCCAGTGAAGGTGCGACTTTCGGTAATTTTTCATTTCTTTTCAGATTTTTTATGCTGCGATCATGTTCATTAAAAAATAAAGTATTTTCAGGTTTTATGCGCCGTGGAATGCACTCTTTTCCAATTCAAACGCCGCATAAATAAAGTAAGCGACAAAATTCAGTAAACTGACCATTATAGTGATAAAAAATGAACAAAATAGCATAAGATACCAGCAGAGATAATATGGGGATATACATACCAGGATCATGAGATAAAGTGTAAACAGAGCAAAAATAAACATGCGACAACTTGTGGTAACAAGGCATAACATCTTGGAATGGTATACACAATCACCTGCTTCTGTGTGAAAACAGTCATTTTTGATCAGATGGAAAGCAAAACATAAGAAAGGTACAAAAACAGGTAGACAAACATAATGAATAGGAATTCAATGGCAGGTGAATGGTAATAAAGATGGTGGCCAAAAACCATTGCTGATTATTGAGTGCTGCAAACATTTGAGGATACAAATAACGCTAATTCGTGAGAATATAAAATAAATAGAAAATTCACGCTCTCTTTCCGACTATGAATGACATATGAAGGCATCGAATCCACAGAAAACAAACAGCAGAAAACAACGTCCACACACAGAAATGCTTGTGAGACTTTTTTTACTTTTTTTATTTTGCAAGCATCTTCTGTTTGAACGGATGTAAAACACATATGTACGAAGCACCAGAAAGAGCTCACTAATAGCTAAATATGAACCGAGATTTTTAATTGCATCAATCAAGTTAAGAGCATCATAGTTGTTTACAACTAAAATTGATTTGTTCTCGAACAACCAACACAATGAACAAAAGCACGCGAAAGTGTAGCGCACAATGTGGCCCAAAAACAATCTTGAAGAAATTTCATTTGCACACAAACGGGACCACGAATGAAGCAGTCATTACAACGTGACCACTCCCACAACTCGTACCTCAAAAGGTTCGCTATGGTTGGGCAAAGTGTGGCCATAAATCGGAGATTAGGCATCCTAAGAAGGATTCAGTTGAACAGCTTACCTTACCTACCAAATCCCAAATGTGCAACGAAAATGCCTTCACAAAAACAAAGCGACAGCGACTAGCACTCATTCATTCATTTTTATTGTTCTCTATTTCACGCCCAGTTTAGCCATACACCTGGCGAGACCCTGTTCTTCATATTCTTTCTTCGATATCCAAAAGTCCAGGTCCCGATCGCGCATCAAATGTGCCAACACAGCACCACCCAGGAACACCATGTGCTTGCGACGTGGCGGTGCTTCGATTCGAAGTTTGAATTTCTGTACAAAAAACGTTAAACATTGGTTCGCCACATGTGCTATTGTAATTCCATAGTTGCAAGATGAAAAGAAAAGGCCGGTTTTGCTGGAAACAAAATTCCGTTTATTAGCGAAATCCAATTTTCTCGAAAACAATGATATCCGTTTTGAATCTTTACGGAAATAACGTGCAAAACATCTTCGGTGCTTAGAAACAGCAGGCAGCTCCGCAAGGTTGATAACGAGGTGGGGTAAGGTAATTTCGCGTGCTTGGGAAGTAAATCGATAAGTTTCGCAAAGTGAAAAATTAGGCAATAAGCAAGTACCATATAACAGAATAGAACACCTGAAACGCAGCGACGTCGCCTCTGAGCACCCGCTCCAGGTACAACTGCTTCAATTCACGTTCCAACCGACTGGGCAGGCCGGCGTACATCGTCGAACCACCACTGAGCACGATGTGTTTGTAGAATTCGAGTCGTGTGTCTGTGATTAAGCACGAATTCGGTTGGTTTTGAGCCGTGAAAAATGTACGAATAAAGTGCGCTTATGTCGCTGGCCGAATAAATCAGGAAAGTGCGCAAGGCGATACCGCCATTCTTCCAAGCCGGGATTGCGGCACATCATTGGGAGATTCCATCTATTCCGACGCGCGCTGCCCCCCCCCCCCATTTACTGACCGCATTTATCACAGCGACATTACCCACAAAAACACAAGACTCGAACACCTATTTCGGTGCTGACACAGTTCAGTTTGTGTCTGCTTTGACCACCACCCACCGTGAATGCAATTGACCAGGGTGGAATATAAAGCGTTTACGCCGATCAAAATCAGTGTATCACATCAGCACTGTATCATAATCACAAAATTAAATCGATACAAAACAGTGTCAGTGGTCAGCAGCGGCTGCGTTCGCGTAAAGGCTAAAGCTGACACAGGCACAATGACCAACCGATATCGGCCGATTGTATGACATTGAACAACAATTCACTGATTCCCACACCCTCGACGTTGATCAGATGCGGCTGGAACAACACCTCGGGCGCTTCGAATCGCTCGCCGCCGATTTTAATGATTCGACCATCCGGTAGCTAAAAGGCTATTATTGTTATTTTGTCCACCTTATTCGGGGGAAGGGGGCGGGGTGGTGTCAGTATCGTCAAGTCTATTTGAACCTCGAATGTCTACTGGCTGTAGTCAATACGCAAAATCAAATCGCACGTAAAGCTGTAAGATACGAATGAAGATAGTAAAGGCACGGCAGGTTTTAAACACTAGAATGTGCAACGCAAAACGGAATACCTTCAACCCAGAATTTGGCTCAAGCGAGTTTTTCTGCTGAACAACCGGAGAAAGTAAAAAACTTGCCGTGTAGGGTTCGACCAGTACGGTTGTTTCAAGCGCCAGTTTTTGTTCCTGGAAAGAAATAGAATTAACAAACAAACAATTGCGCAACTGCAAATTGCAAAATAACCAAAAGCAGCTTGAAATTCACATCTAACCTGATCGACATCATAGGCGACATAACACAGTTTTTCTTTTATTTGTCTGACGGTCTCAAAATCGGCCGAATGATTGAATGCATAGCCGCGCAGTAATAAAAGCTGAAGAAATGCCATGAAATGCGTGAGTAGGTTGTGGCTTGTGACGTTGGGGTGTTTTGTAAGATGAATGAGGTTATTGTCAAAGACCCTGGCATTGGCATAGTTCTAAGGTCACCCCTGGATTGGACAGAGACATGATCTGCACCTTTTAATCAGTGACAACAAAAAGTAAAATACGAAGATCGCATACTGAAAAAATTGTGCATCAGTTGCTTGACGGTAAACTAAACTCAGTGGACCTAATGTAGCAACGCGATAAACAACAAACATGCCTTGATCAAATATTTGGTCACATCGCGTCCGGCAATGTCCAGTCGTCTGGTCAGATGGTTCATAGCGAACCCTTCAAACACCGGACAAATATGTGTGACACCATCACCCGAGTCGATGACAACACCAGTTAGCAGACCTTGCGCGTACAGGGTCAGCACGGCCTAGAATCAGAGATTAGTGTTCAGTGAAAAACGGATTTGTTTTCATTGAGCTGTGGATGACTTGAAACTGTGAATACACCAAGTAGTCTCAGTTGCAAACAGTGACAGCGTAACGGTCGATATGCCTTGGTCGAGCAACTTCGCATTTCGGGATTTACTAATGCGGCTACTGGAGTAAAAAATCTTCTCGGACTGTGTCCTGAGCAGGGCATATCCAATCCGAGCGCAAGAATAGGTAAGCCGACCTATGTACATTTTTTCGAAACGCAGAATCATCATTGCTGTCATGACTCATGAGTACATGACATGATGCGAAATCTCAAACTAAGGCATAATAAATTATAGCTCGTCCTGACATCCTTACCTGAATAGCGATGTAGACCGAATCGAATCCGTACTGCTCAAACATGTACTGCAACATTTTCTCTCTGTTGCTCATTGGATTCATTGGAGGCTCGGTTAGCAGTAATTTGCACTCGTTCGGATCGATATTTAATTTGTCCTCCTACATGAATTCGAGTTATTGTCGGCGTGTTCCTCATGACGCTTTTTCCAACAAACTTGTCAAACAGCAAACATTAGCAGGCGAAAATCAAGACTAGGCACCGTATTTGGTAAATGCGAAGGGCAGAATAAGCAAAACACTTGCTGTGGTGACAAGAAATCTAAAACTTGGGTCGTTCATTAATGTCAATGTACAATGACTAACGCCGAATGTGTGATCCCAAACATGGCACATATCGTCCCAATTCCTGACAATGCCGTTATCCATTGGATAATTGACCTCGAGCATTTGACGCAACGCCGTGCACTCCTCGCCAACCATTAGGTCCTGTCAAAAGTAAAAGGTCTTCTCGTTGAACCGGTGGGTTGGTTAACGGTAACTCTGAACACTGGAATCTCAATTCAAACTTAGCAGCATCCAATGTTTTATCTAGTTAGTACCTGCTGCAAGTTGCGCAGCAAACTGGTCGTTTTTTATTTGTGCCTGTCTAACATCTTTTAGAAAAACAATTACAGAAGTCAACCTTTATCTCAATATCGCCCACTCTCGTCGACGATCGAATAATCGGCCGGCCGACAACGGACGGAAAAATGTGAGACGGAAAATTGGTGCCCGCATAGCCACACTTGACAAACTGAAAGTTAGTTGAGCTTCAAAACGACTCGGCACCCATAGGTTGAAACCATGGTGTAGCTTAGCTACCCAGGCGGGGCGGCAACCTACTGTACCACCAAAAATGTGGGGCGGTAACCTACCTGCTGTACCGGCCGAGCTAGGGGGGAACAAAATTTTTTAGGTCTAAATATTGATGAAATGTACTCTAAAACGCTAATTTCGCGCGTGCCGCGCGATTTTTCGCCTATTTGGAGTAAAAAATACCGTAAAACCTAAATACAGCCCCCGGAATAGAGCCCACCCCCAAAAATGGGTCAGTGAATTAATAGATCCCCCGGAATAGAGCCCCCAAATTAGGTCAGTGAATTAACAGAGCCCCCCCCGTCTATTTAGGTTTTTACGGTACAGATTCCGATTTCATACTGTTTTGAACCAAAAATCGCCACCTACTGAACAAGCCGGGGGCGGCGACCTACCTACTGTACCAGGTCCAGGACGGAGCGTCAACCTACCTTACCTACCTACTGTACCTAGGGGGGCTCCCCCATCCCCCCCCCCAGCTACACCAGTGGTTTGAAATGACTCGACACGCACCCAAACGCCAAATCAAAAAGCCAAACAGGACACCCAAATTCATGGAACTCACCCCACTGCCATTGTCAACCACCAGTATCTTCCGACCTTTACTGTCCATAGCGATTGAAACCCACAAGAAAACGGTGCACCCAAGAAAAACGCTGGAGCCGTCGATGAATCACCGTGACTGGCGGATTTGGCTCTCTCTCGCTTTGACTAAAAAAATGCAAAACCATAAAAACCAAAATAACTGTTAGGAATTCCACCCGTTTTGTGTGTGCTTAAGCAAAGTCCCATACTTAAGCTTTGGGCTTCTGTTTCAGGTTTAGGCTTGCGGTTAAGCTTAGGCTCAGGCGCTCGGGCACCAGCTTGCATCACATAAAATACACAGCCACCACGACGGAAAACGGCTGTATCTCTCGTGGACGCGTGCTCGGTCGGGTGGATTTCCGTATAAATTGGTCGCTCCCGCTCGCAGGAATTTGGAACATAGATCAGGATCGGCTACCTAGGGCCGGGATTTTTTACTTTTTACTTTACTTTAAAATACAGCCCCCAAAAATAGAGCCGCCCAAGAATACAGCCCCCCCTAAAAGGGGTCAGTGAAAAAATACAGCCCCCCTTGATTTTAGGTTTTACTAGTTCTTGGTCAGGGTGTTGACGATAGATAGATTAGATTTGGGACCCGAAATGTGTTGACGATAGATAGATGCAGTGTAGTTCCTGGTCCGGAGGGGGAGATAGCGGACCCTCCGTTTTTTTTCGGAGGGGGAGATAGTGTACCCTCTAGGGGGGAAGGGGGAAGACCCAAATTCAGGAAAAGTCACTTTTTGAGGTTAACAATTTGACCTATTTTTACCCTTTTTGGAAAAAATCTTCATAAAAAGGGTATTTTGGCGCGACTTTTGAGAACATTGACCCAAAAATCACACATTTTAGGCCTAAAAATGCCCATTTTAGGCCTGAAAATGCCTATTTTAGGCAAAAATTGAGGGAGATAGTGTACCCGGAGGGGGAGATACCGTATTGTCGGAAATAGAACCCGGGGGTGTATTTTTTCAATGGGATCATTTTGAGGGGTTCAATTATTGGGGGGGTTATACTTTTCATTCGGCCCCCCGACGAAAAAATCATTGTTAATAATGCCCATAAAAATGGCTTGTTTTCGGTATTTTCTAACTTCAACAGCGGCAATTGTGCTTAAAAAGCTGTATTCTGTTGTGTACGCAAGCTTAAACAACGTTTGACACAACAACACAGCACTACCATACCACTAATCTGTGGTACGGTGAAGGTTGGGGTGGGGTTCTATTAATGGGGGCAGCGTAGTTCCTGGGGGGAAGGGAGACCCCCTTTAAGGTACACTAATTTTCCCGACCAAGGCACACTAGTACACTAATTTCCCCTCCGGGCATAGTAGTGGCAGGGGGGGTTGGGGGGTTACCCCCCTCTCAGTACTTACCTACCACAAAACCCGAGGGGGGTTGGGGGGTTGAGTACTTACCTCTCACAACTCCAAATCATACCTCTCACAAGCAATTTTATACCTTTTTAAGGCAAAAATCGGTTTTCGACCTTATTTTCCCAAAAATCGCGCGAACCCACCCATAATACCTATTTTTCGGGGATTTTCGGCGAAAATTTGGGGAAAGTACTATTTTTACCTCAATTTTTGGCCAAAATTGTATCACAAAAACGGTGTTTTTTCGCCTTTTTGGGTGACCAAAATCATACCTCTCACGCTTCCGGTCCCAACCCCGCATCATACTTACCTCCCACATATGGGCCCTGCCGGCCAAAATTTTACGGCAGAATATTCTATATTCTGCCGTAAAATATTCTGCCGTAACTATGCTGTCATAAAGAACCGTTCTTTATTTTTCGTGGAAAAAAAACGGTTTTTTCCGAAAAAAAACCGTTTTTTTCCAAATACTTTTCCAGTACTTAAGAACGTAATTTCGAAAAATATAACAATTTCAGTGCAAAATTTGTTCGAAGTGACGAGAGTGCTCTTGAAGAGTGTTGAAGTCAGTCGAAAACACTTGGTTTACACGCTTTTTGGCCCATTTTGGGCCGGTTAATTTTTGTGCTCGAGCCAATTTTTCACTGAAATCGAAAAACTCATCAGTTTTGCATTACAATTTTTTGGAAAAATTGGAATAAAGTACCGATATTTTTCCGATCAAAAACCGAAAAGGTACCCACGGAAAAATAAATGGAAAAGTATTCGGGTCTCGGAAAAAAACGGTTTTTTTCGGTTTTTTTTCGGAAAAAAACCGGTTTTTTTCCGCCTGCCAGTATAGCCGTAACTAGTATAGAATATTCAGCCGAAAAAAATAAAAATAAAATTTGTCCATATAGTAATACAGAGGGCTTGGTTCTGTGACACTTCAATACACAAAACACCGCTTTATCATACATTTAGAATATTCTGTCCTCGGCAGACTATTCTAAACTGGGGCATAGCTTACGTTTAGAACATTCTGCCGAATCGTTGATTCGTTTTGAACATTCTGCCGTCGGCATGCTGTTCTAAACTAGATTACCGTAAAAACCTAAATAGAAGGGGGGCTCTATTAACTCACTGACCCCATTTTGGGGGGCTCTATTACGGGGGGCCTCTATTAATTCACTGACCCGAACCTGAAAAAATTGTTCCCAGAAATACCCCCAAAAACCCCTAAAAAGGGCTTTGAAAGGATGTTTTTTCGCTTGTAATCGCATTTATTCGTGTCTATTCGTCAATAAGAGGCGTATTATGTGCTCTGAACGAACAACAAACGTGCATAAATGTACCTGTGCACCACTATCAAGCGTTAATACACTACTGTATGGGGGTGTTACTTAGGGGGGGCTCTATTCCGGGGGGGGGCTCTATTAATTCACTGACCCCTTTTTGGGGGGCTGTATTACGGGGGGGCTCTATTCCGGGGGGGGGCTGTATTTAGGTTTTTACGGTAAACTTACATTTAGAATGTTCTGCCGAAACATATTGTAAGTTTAGATCATTCTGCCGAAATTATGCACCCTTCACGGCTCCAGAAACGACAATCCACATCTCTACAATTAATAGAGGCCCCCCAAAATGGGGTCAGTGAGTTAATAGAGCCCCACTTCTATTTATGTTTTTACGGTAAACGCAAAGGAAAGGGAAGCAATCAAGTGTTTGGCTCTGACTTCCTTTGCATTTAGGCTTAGGCTTAGGCACCAGCCAGGAAGAGATGTGGTCATTGGTCATTTCTGGGGTCGTGAAGGGTTCATATTTTCGGCAGAACCATCTAAACGTATCATATGTTTCGGCAGAACATTCTAAATGTAGGTTTTAATCTAGTTTAGAACAGTATGCCGACGGCAGAATATTCTAAACGTGTCAAGAGGTTCGGCAGAATGTTCTAAACGTAACCTATGTCCTAGTTTAGAATAGTATGCCGATGGCAGAATATTCTAAACGTAACTTGTGATCTAGTTTAGAATAGTATGCCAGCGAAAAAATCAGGTTTGTGCGAATGCATCGAACTGTCACCCAACCTAAGGGGCCATCACGTGTATAAACATACATTATTTTCGGCAGAACATTCTATACTAGTTACGGCAGAATGTAGAATATTCTGCCGTAAAATTTTAGAAAAAATGCTAGGGCAGAATGTTCTAAACGAGCGCCGGGCCTGCCACTACACTGCCTCCGGGTCACTGTAGTGGCTGGGGGGGGGGGGTATGGGGGGGGGATTCCCCCCCCCCCTAAGGGGTATCTATCTCGAGTCAACCCTTAGGGGGGATGGGGGGGGGAAGGGTATCTATCTCGAGCCGACCCCAAATGGTATCTCGAGTAAGTAGATTTATGGTTTTCAAAGGCAAAAATAGGTGTTTTTCGACCTCGGGACCCCCAAAAATCGCGCGCTGACACCCAAAAATGGTCATTTTAGGCCAATTTTCGGCAAAAATGTCAAAAAATACCCATTTTTAGGCCAATTTTGCAGTAAAATTGCATGCAAAAAACGGCCTTTTTTCGCCTTTTGACGGACCATAGGGGTATCTTGGGTAGCCTCTGGGGGTATCTCGAGTAAGTCCGAAACCTTCCCCCCCCTAGGGTATCTTGGGTCGATTGGCCTGCCACCACACTGCTCCGGGTACACTAATTTTCCCAATTTTTGCCTAAAATGGCCATTTTTAGGTCTAAAATGGGCATTTTTAGGCCTAAAATGTGTGACTAGATGACCCAAGTCCGAAATCTGGGGGGTCGACCCAAGCTTGTTGTTGACGATAGATAGATGGTGGGGGGGGGGTAACAAAAAATCAAGGCATAGTATAGTGCATTAAGTTGGTAATAATGTGTAAATACTAATGAAAATGTACTTAGATGTACTAAACCCGCGCGTAGTGCGCGATTTTTTGCCTATCTGGAGTAAAAATACCGATTTTGTTTGAGCCATTTGGGTCAAAAATCTCCATTTTGGGATCGATTGTTGTTGACGATAGATAGATTGTTCCCAGCAGTGCTGTGGCTGGGGGGGGGGGGGGGTGGGGGGGGCGCGCCCCCCCCCCCCAATGGTACCCTACCGCCCCGGCCTGGTACGCTACCCCCCTACCCGCCCCGCTCTGGTACCCTACCCCCCTACCCGCCCCGCCCTGGTACCCTACCCGCTCCGATTTTTACCCCCAAAATGCCCATTTTTCGGTCAAAAATGCCCAAATTTCGACCGAAAACCCTAAAAAGTGCAAAAAATTTCGCGCTGCGCGCGATATGTGTACTTTTTAGCACATAAAAACAGGCACGCGAAAAAACTTGTGTTGTACCCTACCCGCCCCGAAAAATCTTCCCCCCCCCCCCCCCCCCCCCAAACCGGATTCTCCCCCCCCCCCCCCAAGATCCCAGGTACACTACCCCCCTACCCGCCCCGATTTTTTCCACCTATGTACCCTACCCGCCCCGCAAAAGTAGCCACAGCACTGGTTCCCAGAATTTGTTGACGATAGACAGATTTGCCCACGAGTGTTGACGATAGATAGATGAAATCAAAAAGTGTTGACGATAGATAGAGAATTTGGGGGGACCCCCACCCCCCAAGTACTACCCTGCCCGGAATAGAGCCCCCACCGTATGTAATAGAGCGCCCCAAAATGGGGTCAGTGAATTAATAGAGCCCCCCTTCTGTTTAGGTTTTTACGGTGCACACATTTTTGTCGGACCCAATCCCAAATGGACATGGTTCATAAGACGAATCACAACACAAACACAAGCACGTTTAACATGCTTCCCAGTTCCCGGAGAAAATTTTTCGAAATTTTGGCTTTTTCCGAACATTTTTGCCTTTGAGGCCAAAATCGGAGCGGGCTGACCTTCTTAGGCTCGGGCCGGACCGCGAATTTGGGCGGGCCGGAGTTTCTGCCAGTCGGGCCCTCTATTTAGGTTTTTACGACATCTCTCTGACTTGTGACTTGGAAAAAATTTATTTTCTCTGCTTTTATGAAGTGGAGGATGGTTTGGTGCTAACTTGTTGAGTCAGTGAACGGTCATATCTGGTCATAGCAGTCCAGTGTTCCCCTCAGCGCCGCCAGAGCCCCCTTCCCGTTTTTATTTGTCATCGGCTTTACTAATCAACGGTGTGTCCATGCACATGCGACTGTGATGCAGCATGGTACCTGATACTTATATTGGATATAATACGGGGTAGCTATGCGATGATTCCCCTTGTTGTTGATAACGGAGAAGAACAATTTACGCTCACGTGTAAAATATTTAATTATTTGGGTGTATTACTACATGTATAGTCCAACCACCAGCTCTACTAATTTTTAACCAGGGGACACGACCAGCTCATGAGACGACTTTTTTAAAGCTCGCTCCATGAGACGACAAAACTTTAAAGCCACCAGACAAAGCACACTCGCAAAACAAAAAGAAAGACTGCACCGGATACACGGTTTCGCAAACAAAAGAAAGAGATCGTGCTGAGAGAAATGAACTGACCAAAACCCCCACAAACCAAACTTCCAGCTGGCTGACCTCAATTTGTTGCGTGCTTACGCGAACAGCAACGTTGTTCACCACACAAAGGGTTTGGGAGTAACAGGGAATTTACGCACCGAGGTGGAGAGCGTGTTTAAAAAAAAACATGCGTTTCCCCTTCCTTTCATCCGGGAAAAAGGGGGAACGAGAAAATTAAATGGACCCCCACAAAAAAAAAAAAAAAAGACGACCCAAGTGATTGCGGGGCTGCAAAACACCATCCAGACTTACTGATAAATTGATCTTTGGCTGAAAAGTATGGGGAAAAGCATGTGAAGCATATGAACAGCGATTTTTTTAATTATAGAATTCTGGTGCGGTTGACACTGGAGGATATGACTGCCATATATGATGGTGCAGCAATACCAGAGGCAGGGCAAATGAATGCAGAATCACTCACTTTATCACCACATAAGCAGCCTACTGAACATGACGCGGATTCTATTTGCCTTCGTCCTGCAGTTGTTTTATTCTCGAAAGCCACGGTATAAGTGAACTCGCCGACGAAAAAAATGTGGAATCAAAGTTAGCAAATTACAAATTTATGACATGACCAAAATCTGATCAGAAGTATCCGAACAAAACCATGTGAAATTTGTGAAGAATGTTTGACATCTCGGAATACACATCCACAGGTATTGATAGAAAGAACCATACTGCAGAATCACAGATAAGTCAAATACAAGAACCAGAATCATTGAAAATGTGAAAATTTCTGTTAATTTGGTACTTAGCACTAGCACAAGTTGGCGGTTTGTGGAGGAAAAATTGAAAAAGATAAGTGATCTTTGTGGAATCTGCAGGCATGTTTCACCATGAAAAAGGCAAAAACGGCAACAATTTGATTTTTTTTGGATATGTATCTACTGTACATCAAATGGTTGTGGAATATGTATAATATAAAACACGAATACATTGTTACCTGAATAAAACCATAGAAATTGGAAATTCAGAAAGTAAAAACAACAACAAACTATTTATATACAAACACAAAATAGAGTTCAAAGATTCATGAGCTAAAACTACCTATCATTCCAAGTGGTGTATATGAAAAAATAAGCAACGAAACAAGAAACAGTCCTCGAATAAAGCCAAACATCAATGCTTGCATCGCCAACGTTTATTTAGTAGGCACCATACTTGCTGTCCTCAAATATCTGAAATATGGAAAACAGTTGATTAAGTTTGTATGTGCACACATGGCAATGATGTATAGTAACCGCAGTGAATTTTCGTAGTCCACTGCATATTTCGTTCCGTTTTCAGAGAAAAACGGTGCATCAGGACATCATCTGTAAGCTTACCTACTCTGCAGCTGTGGACTTTACAGTTCGAGTTGCCCCAAGCGCAGTAGCAAGGGCCGACCCAAATCCATCCGCCCCCTTACCTGAATGAGATGATCCAATCCGGTGAGATATCCGTCCTCCCTATTGCCCATCACCCAGTCCTGTCTGTGATTCAACAGTCTGCCCTCATCCACAGGCATGCACTTGGCAAAGTCAATCATCCAAACGCCGCAGTGCTGGTCGTCGTAGATGAACAGCAGCGACGAACCGATCATCTGAATACACAGACATTGGGTATTGTGGAACCTCGGAATGATGGTCGCGTGACCGGAGCCCTACACTCATTTATTGCACGACACTGCACTAAGTTGCAAACACTCAATGCGGGGATAAATGATGACCGTACATCGCATAGTATAGCACCAGCTGGTTCATGCTTTGCATTCTCACACAAGTATGGGCGACGTCAAACTTGATGATCGGTTTTGTGTGTCAAAACTGCCTCCCCAGGCAACCAGACTCAAGTATACAGTACATTGTGTGAGCGATCGCCTGGTTTGACGACACTTGTTTGGCAAAATCCATGTTATTTGACAAAGCACACGAGCAAACGTTACACAGATAAAGTACCATAAAATCGCATCCGACTTTCCGCGCGATGATGGTGAAAAGATCGCAAACTAAAAGCCAAAATGTAAGCAACTCAACATGAAACTGAAACAAACGCAAAAAACGAACCTCGTGCTTTTTGAAGAACTGCGATTGCTCGACCAGATTTCTGATCGACTTCAGGCGTTGGACGAACGCCTTTCGCAGCGTCGAGTTGCCCTTGATGAAATCGTTGAGCACACACACTATCTGATCCTTGGCTCGCACTTTCTGGAAATTCTTCTTGCACGGACGGAATGGCGGCTGAAAATAGGAGACAATTTGACAAGCAGTCAATTACGAACAGTATCGAGAATAGAGCAGGGATAGAAATAGAATCGAAACGTCGAGACAGCAAACTTTCGCCCAGCGCACGGCTTTTTTTCAACGCGCCAAAATGTTTTTCTGCACACAAAGTTCTGCACATAATGTCGTGCTTTTGTCCGTTCACTACCTTTTTATTTCTGATAAAAACTGCGAAAAAACCAAAATAATCGAAAACAAAAGACACAGCCATTACACCACTGCCGTTCCAACTCGCAAGAACGCAAGACACAACAACAAATATCGAGAAGTCAAGCAAGACTACGTACCTTGATTGCTTCTATCCTGAATCCATATGTGTACGACGAGCTCTGTCTCTCTCTGAACTGCATGTATCTGAGTTTGGTCACCGCCTGTTGTTCATGTTCATCAGGAGTCGGCTCATTGATGTCAATCTTGACCATTTTGTTGTACAGATCGTTCCGAACCGACGGATTCGACACTTCAGATTCGAGGAATGTGCTGGAAAAGTGGTGAAAGTTGGTTGCTTGATTCGCAGATTCAATTCATGGTTCTTATTTCATACATCTATTGTCCGCTGTTGAAACAAGAAAGTTTGCATGGTTCCGGATAGTCGTTCTTGACGGACAACATCAACAATATTTTTCCATCCCAAAGTGCGTCAACAAATACGAACTGGACAAATTATGCAAATCGCCAACCGTTTCCCGATTTTGACGTCCATCACGGCAGGTTCGTTGAAATAGTGTGTGAGATCTTCAATTTCCAAGAATACTGAAATTTGGGGAAAAATGTACAGCATCTATTATTCATATCACCAGAGGATGTACGTGATGGCAACAGTTTCTAGTCTACAAACATGTTAGTTTACGACAGCTAAACGTCTGGAGTAATTATCACGATTATCGATAAATAGTAACAACACCAACGTTCATCATTGTGCGTTACTTCACGTGTGAATCGCGGCACCAACGTGCAAATGTGCGGATCAGCAAGCATCGCTCTGTACGAGGCCGCCTCTCGGTCATTTGGACTTGTCTTCTTCCATAACGTTTTGTCCGTTGCTGGCACGATCGTGCCTGTAACGATTGTAGGTCACGATTTGTTTGTCAGTTGTCTATGAAGCCACGCGATGCACGATGCGGGACACCGAAAAAATTTTACATATTCAAATGAAGGCCACCGGACTTTGCATCACTTAGGAAAAAATCAAACTTTCGACGCACCTTGATGCCCCGATAATTGGCAGAATTGAAACATTCGTTCTCTCAGCCATGGTTCAAGTGGTAATGCCGTACATGCCATTGTATCAACGGAATGCTGCAAATTAAAGCAACATATTTATGGTTTGTTGTTATTGATAATTGGTAAACTCATTATTACGTTGAAAACACCAAAAACACAACACTAATATGATGGTAAAGTGAATACAAGTTACACAACGCACTTGCAATATTGTTTGCAACATATTTAGTTGTAGGGCCATAACACAGTGCGCTCGAAAATATGAATTTTGATCCCTGATTAAGACGTGGCCCGGACCGGTTACCCAATCATAAAATTACAGTAGCTAGCCGATGGAATGGAAAACAAATAATATGATAACAATAGAGCTATGGTCATAAAACCGTTGAAAAATGTATTGTGAACTTTCTATTTTTATCTGTTTTGGACGAGCACAAAGTGGCGGGAAGTCAAACCCCGGACGGGAGGACTGTCAGTTTGGCAATAGGGTAATTCCTTATCTCTCGTTAGAGGAGAAATGCTGCTCTAAGCAGACAACCGAGCCATAAAGCTTGGCACACACGGAAACAAGATGTAGACAAACAACGGAAAGTTTTAAAGGCCCAACATCAAACATTTTGCCCGGTAGTCCGGAGAAAACATAAAATTGAAAGGTATTTTATCATTATCAACATCAACTTGATAAGCAGGCAAGCTGTGCAACACGTGCCTAATAAATGATCATAACGGAAAGGAGAATGTTTTCTGGGGTCTTATGAGGCGCCAAAGACAATTTTACGGTTTTGTACATCCTCTAAAGCAAACGCACTTGGCACAGAAAGGGGAAGTTTGAAATTAAAGTTCGCCAGAAAGATCACTAAATTTACATATAGCAATGCCGATTCATATAAGCTGCACCTCAGCCCGGCGCGCAAACACAAGTGTTTCGAAAGATCGCAGCGCCACGCACTGACGCAGGTTCTTCAGAGACCAACATCGCCTCCCACGAACAATGATGCACAAGACAATAAGGGGTTCCGGTTTAAAATTGTGATGTTGAAATGACAGTACAATAAACAGCACTCCACGTCATCTTTTTTACAATCAGAAATGCAAAATCTTTTGTTTACGAGTGTTTAGAGCAGGGGAGCGATTGAAATACTTGGCCACTGTGTAGTAAGCTACTGGGTGCAAACAGCAGCAACCAGGGTTGTTTCAAAAAAAAAGTGGTCAATTAAAAAAATTTTTTAAAAAAAAAATTTTTTTTTGAAACTCAGATTTTGCTTTTTTTTAATAAAAAAAAGTTGCCCAAAATGGGCTAAAATGTCCAAAAATGGCCTTTTTCGAGGCAAAAAATTGGCACTTTTTTCTGTGGACGAGACAATTTTTCCAAAATCGCGCCTGCGGCGCCCTGTATTGTCCCCAAATCCGTACAGGGATGCGCGGGGCTGGTCTTTTATAGTGATGTGGCACCGATAATGTGCTACTACATGCTACTACACATATATATATGCAGGTCTGGTGCAAAACCGGGCGGCAAAGTCGATCTGACGCGCAAGATTTGGGCTGTAATCGATATTTTGATGGTCGTATATCAGATATACGGCATTAGATGCATTAAAATACGTTGTACGGCATGCTACAATACATCAGAGTAACATCGTTAGTGAACATCAACCTCAGACTGGTCGGAGACCATGGAATCTGCACAATACTACCGGGTGTCACCACACAAGTTCGGTCTGAGGCGAAAATTTTTCAATTTTTGAAAAATATGTTGTATCGATTTCATTTATCCTGAAACGTCGTTTGCAACACTTTTTCTAATAAAAAAATTTTTCGTCAAAAAAAAATCAAAAAAAAAATTTTTTTTTAAAAAAAAAGCTCGTTAATAAAAAAATTTTTTTTTCAACCCTGGCAGCAACTATGTGGTGCATATTGCGAAAAACTTGAGTACCACAATCGTTTCAATTTGTCACTCATTGTTGCCTGACAACAGTAACATTTCCATTACGTGAGACCCTCGAACTGATGAACAACCTTTGGTGTGTCAATTGTTATCACGAAACAGTTTCCTCTTGGACTATAAAAATGTGTGGTTGGCTGCGCACAATAACAATTGCACGGGACGCCTCTTTGAAACATGTGTACGAGAACGGTAAATGAGGGTGGGTATTATAAATAAACAGTGGGCTCTCCGCAAGTTAGGGAAAGCGTGCCAAACAAAATTCATTGAATTTCAAGCAAAAATAACACCAAACAGATAGATAATGTAATCCGGCAACACGTAAACATCAGCAATGTTTATCCACCAGGACAACCCCTTAAATGATAGTCAAGCAGACACTTTTGAAAAAAGGAACAACGACAAGAAAATCCATAACGTCACGATTAAAGCGTCACTGCGGCGCTTCTAGAAAAAAATTAAATAAATGCGATAATGAATTTGTCGATTATTGTGACTGACAGCCCAGCAGCCCAGGTAACGGCTGCGTACTTTTATCGTCTCATAAATCGACGCTACAGTTTCTACGTAACGCAAACAAACACTGATTGCATTCAGTTAGATACGAATTACAACCGAAGCCGAGACTGAGACGTCATCAACTTTGCGTGACGCAAGAGGTAATAAAATATGAAACAAATACCCTAGGAGAAACTTTATTATGCTAAAAACCCTAATCTACTTTACCCACCCCTGTCACTTGCTCATGAACACAACTGATCTACAACAAGTTTCAACAGTGATACTACCAGTACTAGACTCTATAACAGATCTTTGTATCATGATTCATGTTTGACCTTGGCCTCGTAAAGATAACGAACTGCGGTGCGAGCATCAGCGAATACTCTAGAATGACGTCAGTCAGCTAAGGTGACCGACTAGGTGACATGATGAAAGTGACCACTGTGGAAATAAAAAGTGAAAATCAACATCAAACTTGGCGCTCAGTCTGATCCGTGTTTGTAATCCCACCGCTCGTGTGCAGGCCCCATGACACATCAGCAAGACAGCAGGTGTCTACGCACGTTCAGCGCGTTACTAGATTGAGGTCACACTAAAAATCAGGTGAAAGTCTTGCAACAAACCACACCCAAACCGAACTGGACCCAGACCAACAACCAAGTTTGACATGAATTGCTTGCCAGTCGTCAACCAAAATTCCCCTTATTATTTAAGAACCGAGCGCCCTCCTGAACAACGGTGTTGTTATCACTGACAATTTTCCTTGCGAAATCCACGGCTACGAACCCCCATTTATAAACAAACAACAAAGTACCGAGGAGGACTGTTTGACCAAGTCGACGGATGACTAACGGCGTCACTACAAGCGCAGTAGTACACTGTAGCTTGGGTTTGTTTGTCATCACAACTGATAAAACGCATCAGTATTGTGTTGTGATTATTGTTACTATGACAAATACAAAATCACGTGGTCTAAAAATAAACAGTGAATCGGCGAATGACAGATAAGGAAATGTGCGAATGACGTCAACCGAATAATCGAGAGATGGGTTACGGTAGCGACAATTCCTCAAAGTCTAGCCATACAAACGAGAAACGGTCCCTAGCTTCAAGCTGTGAACAAAAACGTATACATAAATCCTCTTCCCGACGATGCTAAAACTACAGCTCTGTTCCCATGCGTGGGCAACACAGACGTTACCAGAGAGCAAACTGCAGATATTTTCTGCAGGCTTTGGTCGACTGACTGACTAAGCTCTGTGAATACCATTATACTGTATTTCAAAGAAGCTTTGCGCAGCTATGTAACTGACTACCAGGCTAGGCTAACACCAACACACATGTAGTATCGTACATCAAAAAACATTTTCAAACTATTATACAAAGGTCAGAGACCCACGCAATACAGGAGCTTGAAAAAGCGGAAAAAGCACCTGGAGAGATTACAACTCGGCTTTTTGAAACCCGATAGCAGCCATACAACCTGCGGAAATTAATGCAAAACAAACTGCAACCCACAGCATACACGAAAAAAAGAGTCAAAACAAAACCACTTGAAACATGTAGGCTGGCCATAAGACATAACCCCACATGAAATATAACGTTTGTAACATTTGAATCTGTAAGATTGTATTTCACATTTTCTCTACCCACATTAATTTCATGAAACTGAACTGTATCAATCAACCTGAACTACACGCACACACGCAGCACGTGATGGTGTCATACGTCACTTGGAAACAAATAAGCGCCAAATGATGTCCGGTTCAAGTTCTGACCAAACCTTCAGTTCTGGAACCGGGAAAGGAAACAAAATGGGTTAGTAAGTCGTGGCAAGTTTAATAAACGTCACACGTAATTTTCGGTTGCAAACCTGCCTGGAAGACGCAATGCAGACAGTTTCGCGCACACTACGGTTAATAATGACATCATAAGTATTTAGAGGCAGAACTAAATGACCTAATAACAATTGTACTGCACGTGAATGATAAGTGTGCAAGGCAGGGCCAGCTTCCCTTCTCCAAGTGCACATTTTGCAAAATAAGCTAGTATTGATTGAAACAAGAAGAAATTTTTGAAGCTCAAGGCAGAGGACTGCATTGAAATTCAGTCACAAAAATTAAATGAAAGCACTGCCGCAAAACATACATACCATGACCATATCCTTGAAAATGCCTTTCAAATTCGGAGTGGCTGATGTTTCGGAGGGTGTGGTGTCGGTGTTATGTGATGATCGACTTGTTTTTCGATTGTTCCCATTGCCAATACGACACAGGCCTCGCTCGTTCGGTCGAAATCGATTGAATCTCAATTGAATTAGTCATTTTTGTTCCATCTCACCTCCGAAAATGCTAACTGCGGACGTAAAAACATTATTGCATCGAAAACATATAACTTCAAAAACGCTACGCATCCTTTCATGTAGCGTGTAGACAACTTTTACAATATATCTGACTGATCATTTTTTTAGCATGATCAGAAAAAGTGGTTCAAATGAAAATAAATTGAATACTCACCTCAATGCAACACCACCGTTTTGCAATCCCGCGAAAAAGTTGCGCCATTGCGGCTCACTGGTTGCGTTACGTTTGCTGCTGCCAGACTGAGTGGGGGTCACTGGTGCAGACTTTGATGCGACTGCCATTGCGGGTAGATCTGACAAAGGTTACGTATGCAAATGGAAACAGCTGTTAAAAATTGGCTAGATCAATGTGGTGAAGTGACTGGCATGATTGTGCTTTACACATGGTCAGCTGGCATTTGAACAGTAGTTGTAATCCAACGACGAGGTCATGAGACACTTTTTTAAAAATCCGGCTTGGCCAGATCCAATAATTCTACGGTTACCAGTATTTCGAAAGCAAAAGAAAGATAATCGGCCGAGAGAGATGATGACGAGTTCCAGCCGGCTGACCTCATGTTGCGAGCTTACGGGAACAGCAACCTTGTTCAACACACAAATGTTTTGGGAGTGAAGGCAGAGGCGGAGAACGTGTTTTTACCAAATATAAGTGCGTTTCGTTTCGAAACACGTGGAACCGGAACACTAGCGGATCTGGCAAAGCCACCGTCAGAAAAAAATGTCTCATGAGCATTTGGATGGACTATACACACATCAAACAGAGTCTGTGTGACATGACGTCAGTTCTGAAACTTGAAACATACTGACGTCCTTTCGTCTGTTTCCAAGGAAACAGTGCATTTTATAAGTGCGTACATTTCTTTACAGCTGACCACATGAAAACACAATTGTCACTAATGGACAAAATGAAGATCTAGTACGTGAACAAGTAGCAACTGACCACAACGGAACTCTTGAATCCACACATAACGCAAGAACTGCGAATGCGCGCCAAAAGACTGCGCGCGAAAATTCTACAATTTTCGCAAGCAAACAATTTTCACGGACCAATCGATAAATGGGCGGAGTCGACAATATCTTATTACACGGCGGCAGGAGTGCGAAAAAGAGAAAGATAAAACTACCACGAGGTCACTACAAGAGCACCGCTCGCAGTTGTTTTTGAGGTCATCTGGCCATCTAGATTAGTCGATCAGATAACTTAGCTCGACAGACATCGTTAATACCTAGATCGGAACTGGGTGACACAGGACACAGACATAGCGCAACAAACACCCATCAAGTCAGCCGGGCACAAAATATGATCAGATGGCAAGTGGGTAACGTGCTGCAGAATTTCGCCCAAGACTATGAAATGTCCAAATGTACTACAAGCCTTTCGGTGCCTCCCCTCCCCCTTCTTACGCACTTGTGTCCACCGTTAGGAGATTTGGTCGTTGTCGCGTTTTGCTCAGTTTATCTTGTGTGTCATTTTGCATTTTGTGCAACGTTGCGGTGGGCGACGACGTCGACGAGGGACTTTGTGCTTGTTGCTGTTGTTGACCAAATGGAAAGCGACTTAGGATTTGTCGGATCATTTCACGTGAGACATCCTGTAAATAAAATTATCACTGTTTTTTTCGTTTCAAAGCTTGCAGGTTTACACAATCTAACAGACTACAGCGTCAAGTGGGTGGCTAACAGGTTAGCTAATCATAAGGCCGTGCGGTTGGACGTCATCACTGATGAATCATACAATCAGAAGATCACAGCTTCATACCACGCCCAGTTGAGGCGACTGGAACTCAGCCATAACATCTTTCAGTTCCTGATTGCCCCATACCTATCCACCTTTCGAATAATAGAGGTTCAGTAATCTACAAATGCACCCTGGCCTCGCACAGAAACAAACGAACCTACGAACACAGTTTGACGGACTCCGCCTATGCTTCTAACCGACCAGAAGCCAAAGCCTGCTAACAGCACGCAAACGAGTAAAAATCTACTTGTCCAGTATCATTTACAGTTGAATCGCTCGGCGGATTCGGTCGCCGATTCGGTTTGGCCACGGCTGAATGTTTGATCATCGCGTCCGCTGCGGACTGTTTGCGCTGAAAATTGGACACAATTATTTCAGGCAAAATTTGGGTTACGCTTGGTACAAACTTGACGATCGGCAAACCCTGGCATGTCTTGTGAGACACATTTTTTTAGTGTTTCGCAAGCATTACTCAGCAACACCAGCGTCCCAGTTAGTTGGGTGCGCACTGGCTGCTGAAGGCCAGCTGACTGCTGTTACAGAGTGGATTAGAAAATGTTAAAAATAAGATTTTGTCTTTCAGAACAGGTCCGAAACCGATAAACCGATTACCAAGCGTCACAATGATGATACGTGTCTCATTTCACAAGCTGGAGCGCCGCAACTCAGGGGAAAATGGGAAGAAGAAGTCAAAGTTTTACGACCCAAGCCTTCAACGTAGCAAGCTCTAAACTTTCACAATTTCGTCAACTGCACAGGTCAGTCATCACACAAGTTCTTAGCATTTGGTGTTTCTATTTTATCACACGTCCCCCAAATTTACAACTTATGCAGCACAGATTCACACCAAAAAAAACAACTATGTTGATGTGGGTCTACTGACCAACTTTGACTGCAAACAAATGAAGGTGCAGTCTGAGAAATTTGGAATTTCGTATCAAGGAGAAAGGTGAATGAACACAAAAGCACAGAAAATTTGCAACCAACAAACGCAGATTTCTAGCCAAAATGAACATAGGTCAGATCAAGTTGAAACTAACAGTGATAATATCTTTTTTGGTCTTGGGCAAGCCGTGCTCGGTGGTCGGAACTTCGAGCGTGTTCGATTTGGATGTTCGAGATTCAAGATTCGCTCGATTATTCTTGCTCGGATCGCGAGTTCGCCACTTGGTTCTGATCGCGGATTCAAAAAGCGACGGGGTGATAGACGCCTGACGTTGCACTCGCGATTTGCTCGCTGTTACTGGCAGTTCTGCAATGGAAGAGATCGCCGTTTGCTTCAGAGTTTGTGTCAAACATCAGCGTATTCACACTTTTCACGAGCTTAACTGCACAAGATACGATGACGATGACATCCACCGTAAAAAGACTGGCTGCCCGATGTTTCATGGAAAGTTCTCTTTCTGAACAGGTTGTTATAAATGGGCAAAAGAAAATGTTTCTGCCAATAGATCAAAGCAGTATTGTTCAGTGAAGTGCGAATGAATAAAAAACGTTTTCGAGCAGAAGTCAGTAAGCGTTATCATCTGATCACAAAAGTTCTCCATCAGTCAAACTGCAGCACAACTGTCTCAGCTAACCTTTCTTTTATTCTTATCATCATACAGAATGCAGGCATAGAAAAAGCTTTCTGAATCATTGCTCGCGTGTACAAACGTATTTGCCATCCACCCACACCCTTCTTGTTTCGGTGATAAAACAACAAACAATCATAAATGTCAACCACATACGACCAAGCCAGAGCAACAGCCAAGCACGCCTGCCTTGAACCTTTTGGCAAACAGTGCTGATAGACCAGTAGTAAATGCCCTGGGCATACCAAATCACGGTTGCACTTACAAGCAGAAATTCAAGATTTGTCAAGTCAGCCGAATTTCAATTGTGAAGGAAATTCACAATTGTGCTCATTTGAGAAAAGTTGACGCTGCACCAAATACCTGACAATGATCCGGTGCGAGCTATTGAATAATCCACGTCGTCCTTCGCTGTCTTGTACGAACGTCGACGAAAGAACGACCGCAGTCGATGGTGTAGTTTCGATGACGGCGTGGTGTCGCGATGCACACTGAAACATCAAACAACAGCATACTTGCGGGCGAAAAAAACGTCCTTTTTAAAGCTGCTGGTTAACAACCCTTCGACCGCGCTTGATCTTGGGGGGTAGTATATATAAACAAAGTTTGGACATCGTGTTACTCGACCCTAATCTGGTGAGCCGATTGGTTGCTTCCTGATGTTTCACGGCCACGTTGAAGTTTGCCCCTCGTGAAAAAAACCGAAAAAATTTGAAACGCTGCTGTGACACGAATAGGCTGTTTCAAAGTTTGACACGAGAGTGACAGCAACCTCCAACAGTGTGCCGAAAGCCGCAATGCACAATAGCTGTTGAAACGTCCGCATTGTTGAATAAAAAATAAAAGGTTTCAAAAACCTGGCCATTTTTTGTTAGGATTTTCTACTCGTATAATTTTAAGCACCTGTGGTGAATGAAATAAGTTGTCAATTACAAATAAAAATCCTCTAATTATCAAGTTTTTTGTTTGTGCTCCCCAGTTTTCAAAACCCTACACAGCTCACACAATGTTTACCACAACATGCGCAAGGCAGCCATTCCACAGCGCACACACAACGACAACACAGCCGGCACAGCGACAACACAGCAATGTTTCAGCTGGCAAGCTTTGTTGTGTGTGTGCGCTGTGGAATGGCTGCCTTGCGCATGTTGTGGTAAACATTGTGTGAGCTGTGTAGGGTTTTGAAAACTGGGGAGCACAAACAAAAAACTTGATAATTAGAGGATTTTTATTTGTAATTGACAACTTATTTCATTCACCACAGATGCTTAAAATTATACGAGTAGAAAATCCTAACAAAAAATGGCCAGGTTTCTGAAACCTTTTATTTTTTTATTCAACAATGCGGACGTTTCAACAGCTATTGTGCATTGCGGTTTTCGGCACACTGTTGGAGGTTGCTGTCACTCTAGTGTCAAACTTTGAAACAGCCTATTCGTGTCACAGCAGCGTTTCAAAATTTTTCGGTTTTTTTCACGAGGGGCAAACTTCAACGTGGCCGTGAAACATCAGGAAGCAACCAATCGGCTCACCAGATTAGGGTCCAGTAACACGATGTCCAAACTTTGTTTATATATACTGCCCCCCAAGATCAAGCGCGGTCGAAGGGTTGTTAACCAGCACCTTTAACGAAAAAAAACAACAACAAAAAAACTGAAAAAAACACGGGTCCATCTGGGACGTGAAAAAACCGAAAAAGAACCTCAGCCTCCAGGAAACATCGGTCTTTTTTCGCGAAATCTTCCAATTTTTGACAAAAATTGAGGAAAATCTTTCTTCAGAACATCTTTGGCAACGCGCGAACGACGTCAATGTGGCTTGTTTCACCGATTTTGGTCACAACAAGCATTAAAAACACCCATAGACACCACTGTAGTGTCCGTGCTAAAACTAACATGCCTCCAAAATGCCACATTTGGGCTTCCCCTATCCTTATACACTGCGGTTCTTTATCGGTTTTTTTTCACGAAATGCGGTTTTCCGACAGTATAATCAATAGTGTAACTAGAATTCCGAAACTTGGTTAGACCTTGATTCGGCTGTAAAGCACCCTGTTCAAGTGTTCATAATTATAAGAGAAGTAACCCTCCTTCTGTTGTCAAACTCCAAGTTGCTTTCCGATCAAGTGACGGACTATTCTTTGTGACCGAAAATGTATTTTAGATGGCAATGAAATTGGTGCCACAAGAGAAGAAACAGCTCGCACTTGTCTCGTCTGCGCTTGCTGTTGGTTTCTGGACACAAGAAGCACAACTATTTGCAAAGGTAGAAAGATTTCTCAAACAAAAAGATGATTAGAAACTGGCAACACTTAGCTCGCCTGTTCATACGCTCCTTGTTGGAATCAAAGGGCCCATTTATAATGAAAGAAAAATTTTGTGGATTGTACAAAATACGAGTAAAATTAGACTGTAGTTTTCACTTCATAGTATACTGCACAGATTAAATCACATTCTATAAAATTGGAAAACATTGCACCGCACTCAGGATATCTATTGGAGTCGCTACAAGGACAATAGTTGACAGCTACACAAATACGTGGAATATATGACGGACAGAAAGCCACAAGAAGACAGAAACTACAAACCAGACCAAGTACCAGAATAGAACAGTACCATCCAAATTAAATGAGCGTTTCGAACAAACCAGCACAAACGGAAACAAACAACACACCTTATCAGAGGCCAAACATAACCGCGACAACGGTGGGTGAAGTGACCGCTGGTGGACATACACACCACAAACAAATCTCAGCATCAAACTTGGTGACCGGGCTGGTTCGGTGATCGAGCTGACTTTGCCTTGGTCGGGTCACGATGTGGCTCTTTTTGTATGGACAAAAATCTGTTATTTTTGACGCCACAAATTTCGAGCCGCGCACAAAAAATTATGACCTGTCCAGCAGCTGCAGTCCAAATTACGTGGTTTAAGCTTGAAACGGTTACGTGACAAAGACAGGGCCAACGTGAACCGAGACCGAACGAATCATCTGACCAAGTTTGATACCGGCCAAAGTCAATAGAAGTGAATTACGCACGCAAGCCTGGTGCTTGGCTTGGCTGGTGTTTCTTATCGGAACATGCACCTAACTAAGTAATGAATGACGCACTTGGAACAATAAACATAAGAATGTCCAAACAGCAAACGCCTTATGATTTTGGGTGATTTTAGGTCCTGCTTATTGAAAGAAGGCAGCACAGACAGCGAATTGATCGAGAGTGTGATGCGCTGGGATTTCGAGTAATTCTGGACCAAAATTTAACCGTGCACTTGCAGGGTGAATGAGAGTTCAAAATAGCCGATACCTAAATAGGTACCACCACTGCTACAATCAGAGCATAATGCCGCAAAACCGCCCTTAAATGCTGTTTGCGAATTGTCATGATTGATAACAGTAACAGACATACTTGCGGATGAAAAAAACGGTTTTTTGATGAAGGCGAGCGTGACTTGTATGCAAGCGCCGTGGAAAAATTATCGTAAAACGAGGCAAAGAGGAGGAACTTATTTCAGATTGTCAGAAAGATTGATCCCCGTGACGACGGTGAGAAAACATTTCTCTGACACTGAATTTTTCACGGGCAAGGAGCGGACACAATCAGGCTCTTCAGTGCGGATGGGGTGGCGCTCAGAATATATTTGCTTATGTGTCGTAGTGTCGAAAAATGCTTCTTTGATAAATTAGCAGCAAGTGCTCAGGATTTGCGAAGGCAACAACACCCGTTTTTAGGCAGTTTTTACTCGGTTATGGCTCAGTGAGCGTCACGTGTGTTTCAGGCCAGAAAAGCGTCGTCTTCACCTGACGATT
Organism: Rhynchonema sp. JSB1_4; assembly: GCA_030248065.1. Taxonomy (NCBI): domain Eukaryota; kingdom Metazoa; phylum Nematoda; class Chromadorea; order Monhysterida; family Xyalidae; genus Rhynchonema; species Rhynchonema sp. JSB1_4. The sequence continues at coordinate 75,330 of JASAMV010009160.1, forward strand.
CACAAAACGATTTTACAGTATTGTTTAAAACCCTAAAGAAAATTTTTACAACTTTAGATCAAGACTGGGTTCTTTTCAAAATGGGCCAGTGGCTCATTCAAAATCTTGTGGCTCATTCAAAATTTTTAGTGTCCCAATGAGCCAGCATTAGTGGCAAAAAACATGGACCGTGCACACGTATTTTTTCAAAAAAACCGGTAATTTTTTAGTTTGCTTATGAACATCAGTTAGCCCTGAAAACACGTTTTTTGCGTCAGCGGCTCCATTTGTAGCCACATGGCGGCACTACCAATCCAAAGCCAACCTTTCTGTATTTTGCTGATCATTCGATTTCGACATCGCTGCAGCCATGTGATGCGTATAGCCAACGACATCTTCGTCGGGTTCCTCGGTCAAACACGGAAAATCAGGAGCCGAGGAAGTTGTGGCACAACTTGAAGGTTCGTCGTCAAGTTGAACACCTAAATGGGCATGCAACCACTGGTGTCGTTGGAAAACCAAGAAGTAAGGATTCTTTTTTGCAAAATATACTTTTTGCAAAAAAAACATTTGGTCCGAAAATTTTTCAGATATTCTTGCAGCACTTAAGGACACCAACATTAAAATATATTTTTTTTAATTCTTGTGTTCACAACTGATCTTTTGTCATACTCTCACATCCATTTTTAGGACAGTGTTCGTAAGGCGGGCCGGGCGGATTTGGCCGGGCTGGAATGTCCGGTCCGGCCCCACTTGAGATAGGCAAAGGTAGGCCGGTCCGGCCCGAATTCTGGTCTGATTTTTTTGATTTTATCACGCCATGTTTCTGCCACCAAACTCATTTTTTGTTTTCTATGAGAAATACCCCACCCAGGTAGTAAAATGGACATTGAACAAAGTAAAAGGAAGAAAACGTAACACAGTATAAGAAAGACAAAAAATATTATGTTTGCCAACAGAGCTACCGGCCAATGGTGTAGCTGGGGGGGGGGTGGGGGACCCCCCTAGGTACAGTAGGTAGGTTGCCGCCCCTCACCTGGTACAGCAGGTAGGTTGCCGCCCCTCCCCTGGTACAGTAGGTAGGTTGCCGCCCCACCTAGCTTTTCACCCAAAACATTCATTTTTGGCTTAAAATTGCATAAAATTAGCATATTTGTCTGCAAATAGGCGAAAAATCGCGCGCTGTGCACGAAATTAGTTTTTTAGGCCACATTTTCTTCAGTATTTAGACATAAAAAATTTCGGTTTCCAGATGACCCCCCCAAGTGGTACGACCCCCCCCGCCTCCTAGCTCGGCTGGTACAGTAGGTAGGTTGCCGCTCCGCATTTTGGGTGGTACAGTAGGTTGCCGCCCCGCCTGGGTAGCTACACCACTGCTACCGGCTTCGGCTACCAACAAACCATAAAGGCATAAAGGTTTGAAAAAGACGAAGCTTTGACCTAAAACTACAGTGACCAACTGCAAAAAACTGTTTTACTTTCGAAAAAAAGAAAACCGGCAATTTTCGAAAATAAACTCCCCAGAAAAACTACCGCTGTTTATTCTTCCGAGAAAATGTGTTTTTGGTCTGAAAAAGGTGAAAAATTTCCTGTAGCGTTCGATCCTACTTCATGAAATCGCCTTAAAAAACCTAAAACAGCGGAAAGCGAACCCTGTTTTGTGCCTGAAGCACACAGACGGGGATCAGCAAACCATAGTGAAAAACAGCAAAGCAAAAATTGTCCAAAAATGGGTATTTGATCTCGGAATTTCTAATGTACCGGTAATTTCTGTAGCAAAAAATTTTTTCGAAAATATAAATTATCGTTATTTTAAGTCACTGTACCGAAAAAAACTTGTTTGGCTCGATAAACTCAAGAAAGATCCAACCAGAGTCACACGAATGCGAAATGCGACTTGATTGAATCGAATTCGGACGTCGTGGTCGTCTGCCGCTCGAACGACTGGTTGACTGGCCCATGCCCATTGAATTGTAATTGTGTGATCTATAAAATTATTTTTGTTGCGCTGTTTCTCAAAAATGTCTGGCTGCCACAAAATCAAAGTAAAATGATTCTGCTGAGTCAGGGCAGGGCAGGACACAGGAGGGCAGGGATTTAGTAAAGGATGGGCACTTTTGATGTTCTGAAAATCTGTTTTGTCCAGTGCTTGTCTCATTTGAAACGAACTAAAAGCAAAATGTGAACGTGCGCGCTGAGCACAAGTCGCTCGGGCCGGACCGGGCCGACATTTTTGGGCTTTTGATTCGGGCCCGGGCCGGAGATTTGGAGGATCGGGGATCGGGCCGGGCCGGACACCCCGGTAGGACCGAGACCGAAGCTTCTGAAGCGAGCTATTTTCCTGGAAAATAATAATTTTGTCACAAAAAATCTGACGGATTCGGCAGGTAAGTGATCAGTACTTACTTGCTTGTCTACCTGAACTGACAACTTTTATTTTTTGAAAGCAATGAACTTTCCACCAAGAAATTGGTTCAGAAAAAATCGCAAAGATCATGACAAAAATCGGGTACCCGCCGTAAAAATGCTAGTCCGGCCAAACCTGGCCCGATTGCAACCTCTAAACAGAGAGTAGGATCGGGCCGGGCCGGGATTTTGGACTTTTGGCTCGGGCCGGGCCGTGTCGGAGATTTGGTCCATGCCTAAGCCGGATCCGGCCCGAAATGCTCAAATTTTAAGCCAAAAGTGCCTTCTTCTACCACAAATGTTCAAAAAATTGCGCTACGCGCATAGTATCTGCACATAACATCTTTTCTTGAAGAAATTTTTCTTCAAAATTGACCCAGTACCCAGATCCAGATGGACCCAATTCAGAGAAACCGAATTGCAAAAACATAAACATGATTCCCCAAGAAAATTGGGCAAATTTTGGCTTTTGGTTTTTGGGCCATTTTTTCATTTTTCCTTTGACCACAAAAAATCGACCCGGGCCGGGCTACCATTTTGTACTTTCAAATCGGGCCGTGCCGGCCGAGCCAGGTCGGAATTTTGGTCAGTCGGGTGGGCTATGCGGCCCCGATCCTAATTTCTGGTGGTTGGTGAAATGTTAGCCCAAGTTCTGCGCCTGGAATTTTCTCTCTCAATTAATTTGGTTGCTGTTGCTGGGTGTGAATGAACTAGATTTTGTATTTTGTTTTACCATTTAGTTGACTTTTAATGTGATCCCATTCCAGTATGTTTCTGAAATATACATTAACACGGCAGTGGCATAATTTTTGCTTTGGAGTTTGGATATACAATAGCAGGATAAGCAATTCCAGACAAGAGATGCTTGAGCGCCGAGCGGGGATGGGTCTGATGCTAACGTGCCGGGAAGACTCATTATATAAATAAAACAGATTAAACGGATTAACCGGATTAAACGGATTTTTGCGTGCTGGGGGGGAAGACTCATTATTTCTTTGAAAATAAAACGGATTAAACGGAATCCAGCTGGAACTTGGTCCTGAACCAGTGTTTGGGCTCAGGGTTGAGCTCAGGCTTAGGAAACTAAGTTACTGTGAAGTGAAGTTACTGTGAACGTTACTATCTCAGGCTTCATGAAAGTTACGAAGCTTAGGCTTACGCTCACGTTTAGGCATATATGTTGGCTTCAGTCTTAGCTCAGGCTTAAACTTAGGCTTAGGCTTAGGCTGAATACACGCCGGGCACATACAACATGCATCATGAGTCTTCCTGGGAAACGGCCCTGGGGAAAAACTCATTACGGTGATTCCGTTTAATCCGTTTTGTTTTCAAAGAAATAATGAGTCTTCCCGCCAGAGCCTCTCCAGAATAAACTGATTACAATAGTAATGAGTCTTCCATCAACCGATGCTAATGCTTGTTTGGGCTGTGGGTTACTGTGGACAACCAAATAAGTTTATTTTTGAAAACAAACCATAAAGCAGATTTTCATCGTCGGTGTGTTAAAGACCAAAAGTATTTTCTTAACTTGGAGACATTTTTATTCAGGACTGCATCATCGTTTTTATATTCCAGTTTTTTTGCGTGAATATACAGAATCGGTTTCCACGATTGTTGGGGACAACAAACTGCTGTAAATGACTTGGCACTAATAAAATAATCACTACAGTAGTTTCTTTCCAGTGGTTGCTGCTAAAAATTATCCGGCACGATTCATCGCCCGGTATTATACATCGTGTTTTTCCTACTCGGAACACGGCCAAGTGTGAACTCTGGACCGCCACACCAAACGTATGCTCCCGGAAGGACTCGAACCTCCGACCTCCCAGCCACCAGGCCTGGATAGCCAGTTGCTCTACCAACTGAGCTACGGGAACGCGGTCTGGCTGCGGCTCAAAGTTGCACTTATACCCATGCAACCGTGCAGACACACACTGCTTTGCACGCCACACGCTACACGTTGCGCTGGCTAGCAGACTTCCAGTCCACACATCCTCCCATTCACGGAAGGTTTGACCTCAAACCTGCGGGTTTCCACCCGTATTTTCTCCGAACCGACGCTACGACAGGCACGGAGCTACCCTGAATTCGGCAGAGTAGCCGCACTCACCTTTCCACTGGCAAGCACTCGCGGACTTCCGTCCCACCAGGGGATCTCCGCTTCACGCACCTTCGCATCGTGTCCCATCACGCAGGCACTTGCGACCCAACCCTGAATACGGCAGGATTGTCGCTGCGCACTTCCCTTTCCACAGGCAAGCACTCGCGGGCTTTGACCCACAAGGGGCTAACCGCTCGCACCTCGTGTCCCACACGATAGCGCCACCTCCCTCTTTCAGAAGGTCTGACCCCAGACCGGCTCCTTGGCCGTCACTGCGGGTTGGTTCATCTCAACTTGGGCTCACCAATTGTGAACTCTGGACCGCCACACCAAACGTATGCTCCCGGAAGGACTCGAACCTCCGACCTCCCAGCCACCAGGCCTGGATAGCCAGTTGCTCTACCAACTGAGCTACGGGAACGCGGTCTGGCTGCGGCTCAAAGTTGCACTTATACCCATGCAACCGTGCAGACACACACTGCTTTGCACGCCACACGCTACACGTTGCGCTGGCTAGCAGACTTCCAGTCCACACAAGCAGACAACAAAAAATTCCAAAACAAACACTCTAACACACAAAAATACTACAGCATGACTAAAATTAAAATAGGTGTGTTCATGCAGTAGAAATAATTTGGCGTTTGAAAGAAAAAGTGAGCGTACCTATGTAGTATATTATTCAACAACAAAAAGTTGGTATTGCAAGCAAAACTGACAATAAAACCAGCAGACACCGTGCTTTTTCTGCTGGCCACTTACGTCAATGGTGAGTCGGTATCTGTTGTTGTGCGCACATTTGGCTGATTTTATTCTTCGCTCGCTTACGCACGTGTGTGTCTGTTTGTATGAGCACTTGGGTTGAATCGGTCTGTGTGCACACATGCCAGCATTAAGCAAACACAAAAACTTTCCCGTTCGGGCACGGCGGGGCAGCGGAACTTTTTTCGCTCATTTGTGTCCGGTTCATGACGATGACTTGCAAAGTTTAGATTTGGCTTGTGACTGAACCGGAACCGGAACGAGTTAGGTCTTCAGACAACCCGACACACTCGATTGGCGTTATCGGTGATTCTCTTTCCATTTTGTGCTCCAGTTGCTTCGCTATCAGTTTTTGCCAACAACAGTACAGAATGTTTACGATAATAGCGAATGATGGTCTTTAAATACGCAAGTTGAAATGAGTTGCTGGGCAGGGTCACGTCATTTGTCAGTCACTGTTTGTGTGATACGTTGAAGATTATTTGAACTTTCGCATCATCAAAATCTAAAATGCAGCGTGTGTCACATCAGGGTCTATACGTGAGTATAGCACCGGAATTAGGCAACAGCAAAACAAAGAAGACATCGTGGCATTAGCTTATTGGCGACATATTCACAAGATAGCTTACGTATTCAATAGTGTTTGTGTGGGAAAAAAAATTCGCAACTCAGAATGAAACATCAGCAGGTCAGATTATCGGAAATTTTGCTATACCTGTAGTGTTAAAATCGGGGGTGCTGGCGTGAGCGCGTGTGTTGGGCTTTTGCCAATTTTATTATTGCGATAATGTCGTATACCCGCCGACACAAAACGCTGAAAAAATCAGCCCGATCGGTGCAGCAGAAAGTGGTTTTCCAGACACCCGAGAAAGAGTGATGTCCGCGTTCCCAAAAAATGCGTCATTTTAGTTTTTAGTTATCTCCTCCTAGGAAACTTAACGAAGTAAGGCAAGTTATATATCAATCGATTCGCCTGATCGTGGAGAGGTACGCGCAAAAAACAGCTTTTTGAAACATCACTTCTATCGCGAGAAAATCCACCACAAAGTTGTGTGAGAAAATGGCCGACATTTCCCGCGCAAAGGGGGCGGAGCCGGCTGCTGATTGGCTGTAGTTGGCGCGCGTGCGTGTGTGTTTCTTTACACGTGTTTTCTTTTTCTTTTGTTGGCCTTGTTTTAGGGAGGAACAACAGCAAGTTGATTGTAAGTTTAAACCTCGTTGAAAGTTAGTAAAAGCGTAAGCCTAGGCTTACGCCTAAGCAAAACCTCAGATAGACAAGTACTGATCACTTACTTGCCGAATCCGTCAGAAATTTTGTTATTTTTTGACAAGAAAAATCACTATTCTTTCAGTAAAAATTAGTCACTTCAGAAGCGTCGGGCCGGGGTGCCCGGCTCAATCCTCCAAATCTCCGGCCAGGCCCAGCCCGAACCAAAAGCCAAAAATCGCGGCCCGACCTGGTCTGCCGAATCTGTGAGAAATTTGCGCTCGGCGCGGCCCAAGGTCATCAGAGGTCGCAATCGTGCCGGGGTTGGCCGGCCCGGCCCGGCCCGAGTTACCAAACCTCCGGCCCGGCCCGGGCCGACCTAGCGTTTCAGATGTCAAATACCCCCGCCCCCTCCCCCAAAACAGAGCCCCCAAAATACAGTCCCTCCTAAATCGGAGCAGCCTTAGAGCCTTCCTTGCTTTTTATGGATGGGATAATATGTGAGATGTGTGTTTCAGAACAACTATCATATTGAAAAATTCTGAAATCACCAAGAACGATTATTAGAGGATGCCAAAGAAAAAGAAGAGCTCAAATTTGAGTCGAACGTTGGTAAAACGGCAAGACAAAAAGAGACCAACCAGACCTCGGAAAGCCAATAAAACGACGACAACAAAATGTCCGACTGGCAAAGAACAACAACGCGACGAGACGAACGGTGAGATGGTTATCGGCGTGGCTGAGACGGTTGGTTCTGCAATATTACCGTATTGTCGGAAATAGAACCCCCCATTAATTGATCCCCCCCCCATTAATTGACGCCCCCCTCATTAATTGAACCCCCCATTAATTGACGCCCCCCCATTAATTGAACCCCCCTAAATGGCTCGAAATCAAAAATAGAACCCCCCATTAATTGACCCCCCACCCATTTAATAGAACCCCACCCAATAGAACCCAATTTTTGCGATTTTTTATCCTATTTTTTTGGTTGAAAATTCATTGTTTTCCATGAAAAAGTCGTCAGATAGACAATACTGATCACTTACTTGCTGAATCCGTCAGAAATCCCTATTTTTGCAGTAAAATAAGTCGCTTCAGAAGCTTCGGGCCGGGTTGCCCGGCTTGGCCCGGCCCGACGCTCCAAATCTCCGGCCCGGCCCGAGCCAAAAGCCCAAAATCGCGTCTCGGCCCGGCCCGATCGGGTCAGTGAATTAATAGAGCCCCCCCCCCCGCCCCCGTAATCGAGGCCCCCCCCAAGATGGGGCAATGAGTTGGCAATGGGGCAAAAATCAATTATGCGACAAAACAAACCCCCCTAGGTACAGAGGTGGGAATCGGGTCGGGTTACCTCGGTCGACCGATCGATTTTTCGCCTATTTGCAGACAAATATGCTAATTTTATGCAATTTTAAGCCAAAAATGAATGTTTTGGGTGAAAAGTTAGGTGGGGCGGCAACCTACCTACTGTACCAGGGGAGGGGCGGCAACCTACCTACTGTACCAGGCGCGGGGCGGCAACCTACCTACTGTACCTTGGGGGGGGGACCCCCCACCCCCCCCCCCCAGCCACACCATTGACAGTAGGTATCCCCCTCTCCGAGCGCGGTACAGTAGGTATCCCCCTTCTAGGGTACCGTAAAAACCTAGATACAGCCCCCCGGAATAGAGCCCCCCGTAATACAGCCCCCCCCCCCAAAAAAAACAGGGGTCAGTGAATTAATAGAGCCCCCCTCCCCACGGAATAGAGCCCCCCGTAACATCGCCTAATACGCCTCTTATTGACGAATAGACACGAATACATGCGATTACAAGCGAAAAAACATCCTTTCAAACCCCTTTTTAGGGGTTTTTGGGGTATTTCTGTGAACAACGTTTTCAGGTTCG